>JAMXBD010002549.1:0-185088 GCA_024138025.1 Combretum micranthum
ACGCAAGAACTGAAGGTTTCTACTTTTATAACTGGGTAAGCATCAATATGAAAAGGAAGTCCTGCATGCGGAATATTTCCCTTCAATAATTGACCTTTGATAGAGGTAAGAATGGGCTAGAGCCTACACGCGGAGTTTTGCGAGATCAATAAAATAACGTTACCTATGGACCATTGTGTTGGTCTTTCCTTAGATAAATGGAAAATGCGCAAATTTGGTATATGGATTTTGATGAACAAGTTGATTAAATACCTAAATTTTAGAAAGTTAATTTCATATTCAATTGAACTTTTTCATGTACTTAAATACTATTTCATTATTTTACTATCTTTTGAAGTAATAGACACGTGACAAACAATAGTTTAACGATGTCAAGTGGGGTAGTATTTAAGGGTATGAAATATTTGATTGGATATGGAATTAAACTTTTTAAAGTTCAGATTTCTAATTGATCTTTTAATCACAGTTCAGGTATCAAATTGGGTAGTACTTCTGCTTTAATCATATTACATATTTTAGTCTCACTCTTTCTTAACTCTATGACTCTTTAAGGGATAACATCATAAATAGTAACTGAACTTTGATAAGATATGTAATTAAGTATTAGTATTTTGAAAATGATCAATTTAGTTTCAAAATTTTAAAATTAATCAATTTAGTACCAAAAAGAACTTAATGGAGGTGTTGCATGTATGTCAGGTACTAAATTGATCAATTTTAAAGTTCAAGTACTAAATTGATCGATTTCAAAGTTCAAATATCTAATTATATATTTTGTTAAAGTTTAGATACCATTAATAATATTAAGCCACACTTTAATTGCTGAGAATATAATTAGTAATCTTCTTCTACATTCTTATCTTTGTATAGAGATAAGTTGAGCAACGTTCAAGCGATGAGTTTTCTCGGAGACCAATTTTATGACGGATAGTCTTGCAAAGGCAGTTCTAAGTTCAAGTTTTGATCTTGTTTCTATAGAAACATTTTCGGATAAACATATAGAATGTCCTATGCATAATGTTTGTAATTCGGTTAATATCCGTCGGACTGCTTGATTCAGCTGGAGGGTGATTAATTACTTTTTTTTTTTTTTTTTTGGTTTTATGGATATCAATTGTTGATATTTTGATGTTGTATTATCTTACAAAAAAAAAAAAAAAAAAAGATCCATCAATTTTGTGGCCTTAATTTATTTTGTCAAGGGACTAACTAAATGTGCCATAGGAAAAATTTATTAGTTTCCACTTTCCCTGATTAAGTTTTTTTTTTTTTAATGTATGTTATTTATCTGTATTATGCTTGAAATTTCAAACATTTGGATAATTCATTTTATGATTTCTTTTTAGCTAAATTAGTTACAGTAAAAGCATTAAAAATGATTCTAAAGCGACTTGTTATTATAATAAAGATGGTCAAAGAAAAAAAGAGATGATTGAGTTTGTAATATTGCTTCTATTCGAAATCCACACCATTCGAGGAAAGTTCTCCTTTGTGGAAAAAATAAATAAATAAATAAATAAAAACATAGCTGGACTGGTATTTTACTTATCTTAGTTTATTTTCATCTTTTGCATTAATTCTTCAAAAAAGTCATTTAAAATGCCTGTCTAGTCTAGTGAACCCTTTTTTCCTTTTCTTGATGCACTCGTTTGATTAGCACATTTGCAAGAATTTTATATTATTTTACTTTTTTTTCTTGACAATTGTATAATAGTCTGGTTTTGGCCCAACGACAACAAGGTGTCAAAGGAGTCAAATCAACGACCTACATGACAACCCATTTTGATTTTTCTATAAAAAAAAGTTCACTCACATTCAAAGCATTATATCGATAGGAAGGTGCCAAGCAATGCACTTGAGGTAAAGTTATAGAATCCAATGGAGTGACAATGACAAAGGCAAAGTGAATAAAAATATTCCTTAATTGAGAATGCATTGTGAAAGTAAAATTCAAATAATATAATATGTGTTGTATTATCTAATTTTATTTTGAAAATAAAAAGGAAGATTAAAGAAAAAAACGATTTATATTCATTACTCTTTTGTATTACATGATCGATATTACCGCTTTGAAAGAAAAGTCCAACAATCAATTTCAGTAATTCGTTTCAATCTTTGAGATTTACATTCATGTTGAAGTCGAAGGCATGGAGACGGGTTGGCATGACAGACATCATGCTTCGAAAATCTTATACTACTCATGACTGACCTCTGTTGAATGAAGAAGCTCCGTGATTTCTAAGGTATTAAGCATATCTGTTTTGATCCTTACACGGGATCTTATGTAAAAGACTTCATATTTTGAGGTCCTAAGGAGAAAGGGGTCCTTAAAACTTATTGGTGTTGTTTGTCAAGAATCCCAAAGAATAAGATCATTTACGTCTTTTATACTTTTTTACTTTCCAAGGTGTATTATGTAAAAGTATATACAACCCACAAAACCTAAAAAAATATGGAAGATTTCGTATAAAAAATCTTAGGGATAAAGTAGTAGGATTCTTTAAAAAAAAGAGGTCCTTAGGTATGACACTTTAAAGACCTCTTAGAGATCCTATAGGATATGGATGCACTTAGTAGCACATATAAATATATCTCTTATTAAAAATATTAAGGGTAAATTAAACTAGAATGTCATAGCGTTTGGAAGTAAGTTCATTTAAAGTCACAATATTTCAAATGGTCCATTTGAGGTCACAATGTTTAAGAAAATAGGTTAATTAAAGTCATCATTGAAATGTGTCTTAACATGGCGAATCTTCTAATTTTAATTAAAATTTTCTCTTCTATTGACACTTGTCAATGGTGATATCAATTGACCTACTTCTCTAAACATTGATAATATCAAATGAACCATCCAAAACATTATGACTAGATATCATCAAGGATTGAGTTGGAAGTAGGAACTAACCTGAATCGAGAACCAGCCCGTTGAGTATGGGTCTGAACCGTCGATTCCAGTAGGTTTAGGCAGGTTGGACTACGAAACTACCAGTTCAAGTGGTTCTTGGAACCGGTTAATGAAGAACCACGATAACTTGTGAAACCAATAGGTTTTAAACCTTCAAATCCTTTCGAACTTACTTGTGTTGATGAGTTTAGAGAACACAAGATATGATGTTTATAGGAAAGGTGATGATATTTAGCCATTAACTTTTGTTCTTGAAACATTATAATTTTGCTAGGTAAGTATATTTTTGGGAAGATAAAAAGAAGAGTTGGGTTATTACATGATTTAGTATAGTTAGTGTTTGAATAGGGAGTTGCTTTACTCTTTGCTTGTGTTAGTGTTTGGAATTTTCATTTTCATGGAGTTTGTGGTGATGTGAGTACTGAAATACCTTTGGCTCTAGATGCTTCATCTTACTACAAAGACGACATAGAGAGGATCCTACTGGGAGGTACATTTGCCATGCCTATGTTACCATGTTACGTTTTATGTCTAATGATGGATGTATATTTTCTTGGTGGGAAATAGTAGATGTAAATTTGTGTATTTGGCTTTGGATTTTTTTTTTTTTTTGTGGATAATTTAAAAAAAAATTAGATAGTTCACAGTTCCCATGGAACTGAAACTGAACTGTGAGACCTGTTGGATTCCTAGAACTGGGAACTAGCTCAGCCTTTACAGGTCTGAATTTGGTTCCATCAAAATTGGAATCATGAGTGGCAATTCGGGTCCAATTCTAGAACTGACTTGTATCGGGACAATATTTAGTTGTGATCTTAAATGAACTTACCCTCAAACGTTATGCCCTTCTGACATAAATTATCCTAAATATTTGAATGATTAGGACTTTCCAAAATTGAGTAACTAAGGTTTCGATATTATTTAATGATTGTTAACAACTAACTTTTTTTCTTTCTTTCAATTATATATTGCTAGAATCTATTTGTTGATATATATGTGTGTGTGTGTGTTTCACATATATTAGTATATAGACATATATATATATATATATATATATCTAATAGATGAAGTTATAGCTAGAGTTTAACATCTGTTAAAGAGTTAGTTTTTCTTTGTAAATACAAGAGTATAAATAGAATATTGCCTTCTGATGTAACCAACACATATAACAAACTTATATTTCTCACCTTGAATACGACTAGCTTCAACCCTTATTTGGTATCTCTTAGATGGATGTAGATATTCATAACAATTTCATCACTGTTAGGTTGTTGCAGTACCTTTTCATTCCTCTTCTTCTTTTCATTTTCCAAATATTTATATTTTTCCATTAATGAAAAGTTCGAATTGTTTATCTTTATTTACTTTCCTTTATACAAATGTTATATGACGCTACATATGACGTGAAAACCGAATTAAGGTTTATGTCATAAACCATTGATTCTGTGAATACCCGAAGTATGATCCTTAAATGCCAATTTATTTTGATAATTCCTAGGTATTTGACATCCAAATTCGAAAATCTATATGAAATTCTAGAATTTGGGAAGAAAAAAAAGAAAGCAATGTCGCCTCTAAAATTTTACTAAAAATATAATAAGTGATTATATATTTGCCCGAGGATATACAATATAAGTAGACTTAAAACTGCTAAAAATAGAAAAGTCTTAAAACTTTAGGATAAAAAGTACATAAAAAGACAAAAATATCGCCATACACAAGAGTTATAATAAAAATGAAAACTGCAAAAAATACTAAAAATGCCTATTTAAGGCCCTAAACGAAGGAATTTACTCGGAAAAAAAAATAATCTAACTCACTGCCAAAGGTAGTGACTTCTTCAAGTTAGCTCATTTCCTTTAAAATAAGGTCTTCAGATCACCTAGCAGTAACAGACTAATTTCTATCCCACTTCTCTAAGTATCTGTTTACCACTATCTCAACTTCATTATCCTCCCCTAGGTCGATAGAATTTTCCCTCAAATTGTCTTCGTACGAGTTATCACCAATGTATGGACTAAGGTGTTTCACATTAACACACCTGCAGTTTGAATGTGACTAGGAAGCTTCAACATATACGCATTTGGGTTGATATTTTATATGATCTCCACTAGTCCAATCTTCCTAATTGATAGTTTATTGTACTCATTAGCAGAAAATCTATCCTTTGTAAGGATACCTTTGTAAGGATACCCCAAACATAATCTCCTACATCAAACTCCACATGTTGACTCTTCCTATCAACAGCTTCTTTGTATTTACCTATAGCATTTTCTAAATTACTTTGAACAGCCTTGTGAATCTCCTATAGGCTATGGATAAAGTCTTCTGCCTTCCTATGAATCTTGGTCCTATCTAGCATAGATATTAAGTTAAGTGGACTCTGAGAAGTACCAGAGTAAACTACCTAGAATGGTTGAACCCAGTACTCCGGTTAAGAGCATGGTTATGTGTAAATGCAACTTGGCTCAACTTCAAATCCTAACTCTTCACATGTTCACCCACTAGGCTCCTTAACAAGTTTCCCAAGGCTCTGTTCACCACTTCAGTCTACCCCATCAGTTTGTGGATGATAGGCACTACTAAAATTCAGTTGGGTATTAACTATCTTCTACAAACTTTACTAGAAGTGACTAAGAAACTAAGTATCCTTGTCAGAAACAATAGTAGTACGCAAACCATGCAATCAATATACCTTCCAAAAGTATAACTGTGCAACATAGATAGCATCTATGGTCTTCTTGCATGGAATGAAGTGCACCATATTAGAGAATCTATCTACTACAACAAATATGGAGTCATTACCCGTTGAGTACACGACAAGCCTAAAACAAAGTCTAAGCTCCATTCCACCCATGGCTGTGAAGGAATAGGCAATGGCTTATATAGCCCGACATTGGTAGCTGTCCCCTTGAACACTTAGCAAACTCTGCACCTCTACACATGTCTCTTGACCTCTTTGCGGATGGTCGACCAGAAATAAGATGTTTATACGACTTGTAAAGTTCAATCTCTCCCTACATGACCTTCTCCATGCAGCTCCTTAATGATCTGAACTCGTAAGTTGCATTCTAGGATGCTGATTACCCCGAAATAAAAAAAACCATCTTGCAGCAAATATTTTGTTCTCTCACCAGCTCTAACTATTGCTAGGATAACAGAGAAATGTGGATCACTTTCAAGTAAATCAACAAATGAATTAAAACCAAGTACCTCCACTTAGCCTACTCAGTACATTAGCAATTCGGTTAGTGACACCACTCTTGTGTTTCACAACAAAAGTAAAATTCTCCATATAGGCTACCAACGAAGCATGTCGAGATGACACTTTATCTTAACTGTGCAAGTCCTCTAGAGCTTCATAGTTAGTGTAGACAATGAATTCTCTATGAAATAGGTAATGATGCCAGTGCTTCACAGCTTGAACCATGTTGTAGAACTCTACATCATACATACTATGACTCAACTTCACCCCTATCAGTTTTTCATTGGAAAAGGCAATTAGCCTGCTGTTCTAGCTCAAGACTACTCTAATTCCTACCTTTGAGGCATCAGCATGTAATTCAAAAAGCTGGTGAAAATCTGGTAATACTAGAATCGGGGTTGTGGTAAGGCACACCTTAATCTACTCAAATGCCCTCTTTTCTTCATTAGTCCACATAAAATTTCCCACCTTTCATACAATCCATGATGGGAGCCATAATACTGCTAAAGTGAGGTATATATTGCCTGTAGAAAGATGGAAGCCCATGGAAGCTTTTGACCTCAATTAATGTGGTAGCTTTGGGCCACCATCTAATTGCCTCCACTTTAGACCTATCAACCTGCAAACCATCAACAGAAATTATGTAGCCAGGAAAAAGTACCTTCGTGGTCAAGAAAAGACAGTTATAGTTTTTCCCTGTGCAATACACTAAGAACATCCCGTAGGTGTTGGAGATGCTGCTCTAAATCAGAACTATAAATTAGTATGTCGTCAAAGTATATGACAACAAACTTGCCAATGAATAGCCTTAGAACCTAGTTCATCACTCTCTATAAACGTGCTGGGTGCATTTGACAATCTAAACGACATAACTAACCACTCATACAATCCTTCTTGAGTCTTAAAGGTCGTCCTCCATTCATCACCAACTCAAATACGAATCTGATGATACCCACACTTCAAGTTTAGCTTTGAGAATACCTTAGCACCACTTAGCTGATCAAGTAGATCATCTAAACGTAGGATTAGAAAATGATACCTAACAATGATTTTATTGATGGCTTGACTGTCTACACACATACACCAAGAGCTATCCTTCTTAGGAGTTAAAAGAGCTGAAACTACACGTGGGCTCAAACTCTCCTAAATAAAACCCTTGGCTAACAACTCTTCAACTTACCTCCTCAACTCTTCATGATCTATTGGACTCATTCGATAGCGTGGCCTACTTGGAAGGGTTATACTAGGCCCAAGATTGATTTGCTGTTGAATATTACGTAGTGGTGGTATCCCATCTGGCAACTCCTTGAGAAACACATCCCGTAACTCTTCCACAATTGGAATTGCCACTTCAGGTGCTTTCACTTCCATTTCAACCCCCTTCCCAACCAAAGCAAAACAATATCTGAATCCTGCATCTCCTCCTCAAATGTAGCTAAAGACAACATATTAGAACCAGTACAAGTACCCTGTTTAACAGGTTTAGACTCAATAGCATCCCTGTTAGGAACCAACACAATCTTCGCCCCTTTATACACAAAACTATACGTGTTAGCTCTCCCATCATGAGTTACACTCCTATCAAACTACCAAGGCCTCACCAATAGCAAATGGCTGGTATCTATTGTCGCCATGTCACACCAAATAGAGTCTTTATATCTAGAACTATTGGAAAATGTAACCAGTGCTCGTTCAAAGACACTTACTTCGCCACCCTTCTTTAGCCATGCCAACTTGTAAGGTTTCGGGTGCTACTCAGGCTTAATGCCCAACTTCTACATGGCTTCTACGGATAGGGGCGGATTCAGGAGAGGTTTGACGGGGGGCCCGACCCCCCCAGACCCTGAAAAAATTAATTTTTAAAGGTTTTTTAAAAAGAAAAAAAAATATGTTATATGTATATTATAAAGAGAGAAATATGATATAAAATTAAGTATAGTATAGTGGTTGAGCATTTACTTTTATATTCATGAGATCATGGGTTCAAATCTCATGAGAGTACTTTTTTTACTTTTTTTCAACATGTATTTATTACATCAAGTACTGCTCTCTTTTATATTAACTACTATATATGTGTGTGTGTGTGTGTGTTTTTTTTAACTTTTTCTTTCATAATAACTAATAATATTAAATTCTTTCATCATAAAATTATCAAACTAAATAAATTCTTATTAATAATTATTTTATCTTCAAACTATACCACAATATAATAATAATTATTATCCATATTGTAATTGAATATTATTGCATACTAATCATATAATTTGATTTAGTAACTTTTTTTTTCTTCAATTAATGTTATTTAAATGTGCATAAATTATTAAATAACTATCTTATCTATAATTTTTTTTTTATAATTTATTTATGCTAAAAGTAATCACATTGCATTTTAATTGTATAATTTGATTTAATAGTATTATTTTTTTCTACATGTAATGCTAGGAAAATGAATATAAAGTTTTGAATAAATATCCAGCTATATATATTTTATGATTTATATTTATTAACTGCAAAATTTATATAGATATTAACTCTATATTTTTATTAATAATTAATTTTCAAGTGACATATATTTTATCTCTTATGAAATGCACTAAATACTCGTAATTATTGTTTGAATGATTTTTTATGAAGATTTTAAAAAATATCATATTGAAAACATTATAAAATTCTCATAAATATATAAGATGTAATGTAATTGTAATAATGAGTGAATATTAATAAATAATTTTAAAATTAACTTAATTATGGTTCTGCCCCTCAGTCATATAATCATGCATCTGCACCTATGTGGACACAACGTTCTCACAGCTTCCTAAGTCAACCATGAACCGACATACTTTGCCTAGAGTAGTGCATGTGGATTGAAAAATATTATTACTGAGCCACTCTTCCTCAATTGCCATAGGAATCATACATGATCTCCTAACTACCAAATTCTCCCTACCATCTCTCGTTACAAATTCTGCCTTAATATATTCATTATCGAAGATAGGTCCTCCATCACTCACAGCTTCTAACATAGCTTGATCATCCCCATCCTCCTCATTTTCAACAAATAGTGTCTTCTTCTTAGCCTTCCTACATTCAGACTGTCTGTGACCAATTTCATCACATTTGAAACACTTCAACCTACTACTACTCGGCCACCAGTACTAGGCTTATTGAATCGCTTAATAGTGTTCTTACTAGTAGTTCCACCCCGCACATGATTTACTCTATTACCACTAGCCGTTACACCACCACCATACGTACGACTTCCAAACCACTTCTGTTGTTTCTCAACAATCAATGTCCTTTGGTGTGTAGCTAATAAACTAACAGGGTCAAATAAATTGACCATATCTTGAATCTGTATTCTTAACCCTGCAATGTATCTCACAACCAATTGATCATCTGTTTCTTAGATTTCGTTCCTAGCTATTAACTGATAAAATTTACAGGTATAATCATCAACTAACATGCTGCCTTGTTTTAGATTCTGCAGCCTCTGGTACATGATGCACTGAAAGTTGCAAGGCAAAAACATCACTTGCAGGTGCTTCTTCATATTGTCCCATAAGGTGATTTTCGATTTCCCTAACCTACTCCTTGTTAACTTTGTTTGCTATCACTACACTGTGGCCCTACCATGCAACCTAGTTGCTACCAGTTGCACTCTTTCGTCTTTAAAGACCTCCTTAAACTCTAAGATCTCCTCTACCGTTGCCAACCAGTCTAAGAATTCCTCTGGTTGGAGGCTGCCATGGAATTCTAGTATCTCTGTCCTCATACCCAGCTCCCAATGCCTCTGGTCTTCCTCTACACGAGGCCTACCATGCCTATGCAATGCAACAATTCATCATGTTACTCTTCTACCTCAACAAAAGAGGAGTCATCCTTTGCCTTGTCAATCCCTAGCATCGGATTAAGTTTCATCCCCATCTAGGATTTTCATTCCTTTAGTTCCCCCTCAACACACCCATCCTCTCTACTAAGTGATCAACCACCACATCCAAACAACATTCCAATGCTACATCCAACTACTAATTAATCATTTGTCCAATCCTTACATTTAGATCATCTCAATCCTAAATCTTATCCATTGCAGCACGTCATTGATTAACTTGTTTGTGGGATGCCATTGTTACCAAGAGCGAACACGGCTCTGATATGAAACTAATGCAACATATGACATGAAAACTGAATTAGGGTTTATATCACAAACCGTTGATTTTGTGGATACATGGAGTGTGATCCTCAAATACCAATTTATTTTGAGAATTCCTAGGTATTTGGCATCCAAAATTCAAAATCTATATGAAATTTGAGAATTTAGGAAGAAAAAAAAGAGCAATGTCGAATATGAAATTTTACTGAAAATATAATAAGTAACCATCCGTTTGCTCTAGGGCATATGATATAAGCAGACTTAAAGCTACCAAAAATTAGAAACCTAAAAACTACCAAAAATAGAAAGTCCTAAAACTTTAGGACAAAAAGTACATGAAAAGATAAAACTAATGCTACTGATGGCATTAAAAATAGATGTGTCTATAAAGAGTTATGATAAAAATAAAACCTACCAAAAATATTAAAAATACCTGCTTAAGGCCCTAAATGAAGGAATTTACAAAAAAAAAAAAAAAACGGCTTAGCTCACCGACAAATGTAGTAACTTCTTCAAATTATCTTGTTTTCTTCAAGATAGGATCTTCAGATCATCCAACAATAATAGACTAGTTTCTGTACCACTTCTCTAAGTACATGTTCGCTACTATATCTACCTTATCATTATACATCATAATATAAAGTTCTCTTGTTCGACGGGTTTGGAATTTCATGTAAATAGACTTTTACAAATAAAGGTTGTGCAGAACTAGATGTTGACTTTTTTTTTCAAACATGACTGGTTTCTAATAATGGTTTACTAATAACTAACAATAAACAAATGGGTAGTGGTAATTTAGAGCCAATTTTAGTGATAGTGAGTTTAATTAGATGAAAATATCAAATATCTTAATGCAATCTCTTGTTCTCAGATACATAATATAGTCTTAACACTCAACTAAAATTAGAGTATCAAATGAAAAGTAAAATAAGCTATTATTTTGAAATATATTAGTGAACAATTGAGTGTCAAAGTTACTAGTCAATCCTCTGCTATACGCGAAGAAATGGAAATGTAAGGGAGGTGTATAGATTGTTTTAAATGGCTTTAAAGAGTTGACTGTTCCTTGTGATAAAGATCTATCGATAGTTATCTACTTGGCAATCCTAATATCATATATTGTTTATTGAATCCTTTCTCTTTTCCATAAATGATAGGAGGTTAAAAAAAATAACCACTTTTTTTACTTAAAATCCTAGTATGTGATTTAAAAACTCCAGAATTAGTGGTCAACTCATTCATTCTAATATAATTGTATTTTTACTTATTTTATCTCATTAATCTTCTATGGTAATGAGCGTTTCAAATGAACCATGTTGATAAGGAATACTCAGCTGGAACCCAATAGGTCAAACATCGACTTAGTGGGCAATCCATCGGACCCAAGAGAAACCTAGAAAACTTGACTAAGGAGCTCCTAAAAAACGTCAGCCAAGGAGCTCGTTGAAGGCTTTGGTTTAAAAGCTTCATGAGGACCACAATTAGAAGCTCCACTAGGGCCTCAATCTTATGGGGACCTCGGTACCACACCTTCCTTATCATGACCTTATACTTCAAGGTCAATGATACCATATCCCACTATTGTCTCTTTAGGAGAACAACTATAAGCTTGACCACCTCCACCTCGTATAAGGACCAATACGTCGATTCTAAGGTAATTTACCTCCATTTGGACTAAGGCTTTACATGAAACAAGATTCCATGGACATATTGGATGTGTTAAGAAGGTATTTGTAAAAACCTAGGCTCAATTTTACTACACTTGTGATGGTGAGTAAACTCTGAAATGTTAGAAATGACAATGCCAAAATACTTGCTCACAGCCTCAATAAGGAAGCAACAAATTTCCCAAAAAAAAAAAAAAAGACAAAAAAATATGTCTTCCATAACCATCCTAAGTTCATGCCCATGTACCAACACCAGTAGTTGCTCATCCTTAGGGTTTTCTAAAAGAAGCAAACAGATTGCCTCGGATGTTGAATGCATCCATGGGTGTTCTTAAGAAATCTACAATAATGTACTAATATACAAGGTATAGTGGCATGATGAAGAACAAGGAGAGGAGAGGAGAGGAGAGGGAAGATGACTTCGACGTCCTTGGTTGGTGGAAGGAAACAACACACATGATGGTGGTACTTTCCCCAATGGTATAGGATGTTCTGTCACCTTAGCTTCATAGTTGCATCTAAGTTAGCTTTCAGTTTAAGCGGATGAGTTATTAATTCATATTGCCATAGGCTGAATCCCAAAACTATGGAAGCATATGTCTACTTCAATGATTAGGCAAAATGACGAGGATAGATGTTAGGAAGACCTACTATTTTGGTGGCACGAAGATAGTAACTTGGGGATAGGGATGGGGGGTCAGGATTTTTGCCACCACTAGAGAGACAAGGAGGGATGGATGAGTGAAATGATAATGAGGTTGGGAGTATTAGGTTTTGATAGTGAGGGGTTGGATCGTATGTTTTCTTATATTTGTGATTGTAAAAATTTTGGATAATCAAAAATGAAATTTTGTTGATGCAAATGCATTATGTGATTTGTGAAAGTAAAATTTAGTGAATTGTTATCTACAATTATCTAACATGATATTAAGAAAATGAAATTAGAAAAAATTTAATAATTTACTAATTAAATTGTTAGTTAGAAATTATCAAGATTTAGTCATCTACAAATATTTAATTTCTCCCAAGCCTCATCAATTTAAAAAATATTCAATATTTAAAACATTTTTAAAATTTACACAATACATCATAAATTGTTAGGTTATTCTTCATATTTTTATTTAATAATTAACTTTGCACTAAAAACTAATTTAATTATCATATTTGTTTTTTAGGTTAAAATTTCAAAATAACTGAAATTATTTTTTTAAAAATTATACTTGCATTAAAAAGTGTTTAAATACTTTAGTGTGGTATTGGAATATAACAATAATAATTGAAAAAAATAAATTAAATTAACTAAATATATCATACAACAATATAAAACTATTCAAAATACTAATTTCAACATTACCTTTTTTTTTTTTAATTAGAAAAGGTACACATGCTAGCCTACATGCTTGCATGCTCATGCCTAGGCAATCTACCTATTTTATGTGCCTATCATGCCATGTCTTATGTGTTGCATGTTGGACCTGCATGCTAATGTCTTCCTTTCTTCTTCTTCTTCTTCTTCTTTTTTTTTTTTTTTTTCCGCATGTCTCCTGTGTCATATTAATAAGCCCATTTGCTCGCAATCTCTCCCTCACAATTGTGAACCCATTTACGATGACTTAATCTCCACTCCTTGGGTACTTTTCATATTATTGTCAATTATGAAAGTTATGTAGTATCGTAAATTGCACATAGAATTTAGGTTGATTTTGATGGGATAGGACCATATTTTGCATTATATTTACTTTTTTGATAGATAAAAGTGAGTAAATGATCAATTCCATTCTATTTGATTGAGGAGGATACATGATGGCTCTAGAGAATTTCCTAATTCCTACTTCTGTCTCCTTGATTCAAATGATCCTTAGTATTGTTAAATTAAAGCTTACTTACTTGATATATTAAAAATTAAAAATTAAAATTATCTTTATTTTGTTAGGTACTCTCTAAGTAAGTTTTGATGATAATAAAAGTATAAAAGAATACTAATAATTTTGTTAAGTATAGAGGAAATTACATAGTAAAATAAGATCAAATTATGAATGGTACCAAGATTTATGAGCATAACATGGAATGATTAGTTTTTAAGAATAAAGTTCATTCGAAGCATTACATTTAGCATAGTATTTGTGTTAAACAAGGAATTAGAGATAATAGAGAGTGTTGCCCATAGCATATGAATGATAGAACAAAGAATCAGAAACTACACGGAGTGTTAGACATAACATTACATAGAGCATAAAACTAGACGATCAAAATGTTTACAAAGTAAATGTAGAATGATTAGAAGTTGTTTGAAATCATCATTAGACACGATTTGAAGGCCTAGCTCCAAAGAATGAATACATTTAGGTAGTGTATTCAGATGTTCCACCAAGTAGGATTAATATCCTTAGGGATTTAACTTAAAGTTCAGCAAGATTATCGAGATATTTTCATGCTACATGAACAAGATGCAATTTCATATGTTTAGAACTAAAAAAATCAAATTTTTAAAGTGATGTTATGAAATTTTCCTACAAAGACTTGAATATAAAGTGCAAAATAAGTCAAGCCACAATTTAGAAAAGCGCTCAGTTGATATTTTTTAATAAGATATCAGCTTGTACATTATATATCCTTACTTTTAATGGACATGATAGATAAGATGATAAAGGTTGCCATACATGTATGAAGCCAAGATTTCCTCCAATACCATATCAGTTTAAATAAGATATTTTCATGAGAAGATAACCAACATCTATACATGAAAGAATCAAATATCTATGTTTGAATTTTTCTTTTTTTGTTTTTTTTTTTTTTGAAGCTCCATGAGGATAAGAAAAAGAAGATATTACTGCACAGTTTTAACAAGCAACATCTAACCAACTTCTTACCACTTTTAGCCATTGAAGATAGATGTTCAAATAGGAGATGAGTTTAAATTTACAATAATAAGACTATCAACTACATATTCTCAAATGCTGAATACGTGCAAACAACACTTTTTCATTATTATTTTGATTGCGTGATGTACAAATTAGAACAGGAACTTTAGCTTATGCTATTCAAATTTTTTTATTGTATTTTGTTGTTCTTTGTGATCACCAAAAGTTATATATATAAGGTTAGTTTAAGGCTAAGCTAGAAAGACAGAATAGAAAGATTGAGTCCAAGACAAATGTGGATATTCTATTTGTAATCAATGTTTTTAAATACAGTGAAATACACATGTGGCTTAGAGAGTTCATAGCTTAAAGCTAGAAATGTGGACGTAAGCACAATGTCAAACTACTATATATAGTTTATCACAATGATTTCTTCCCTCATTCTTTATTTTTTGTGCATTTTAAATTGTTATTGAAGATTTATTATCGCAAACCAAATTCTCATGCCTGCAACTCAATAAGCAATAAGGGATGATTCAAAGTTAATCATAGAAAGAAAAAGTTTTTAATTTTTAAAATATAAGCAATTTAACCCCTTTTTTGGTTACTTGATTAGGACTAACAATTTTATTTGTTGTTATTTATAAAATTTCCTTTGAAATAATAGAGTATCGATAAGTGTATTGTTTTTCATATGGAAATCATTTAAAAGATAACTCACAATTTTCTGTAAGATAATCTAATCCATATGAAACTATAAAAAGTATACTAAATCACACAAATGAATAAAATCATAAATCTTAACTTGCAGTCTTGCACTATATAAACATATGGATAGCTTTATTTGTCAATTGATTGGGCTTTGTGGTTTACATTTTGGATGTTTATTTCCAAAATCACTCCTAGATCGTATGAGTAAGAACACAACTATATAAACAAAATACAAAATTAAAATAACATACATATAAAATATGGTTATAATACTAACAACATATTATTATAATAATTAATTTATTTATAATCTCTATTTAACTTTACAAATCTTTTATACTAACATGAATTTTATGAGTATAACCTGCCTACACGAACTCTGACTGGCCAAATCAGCTGAACACGAGATAGCGCCGAAGGGAGTGCATAAAATGCAGTAAGGACGAAATTCATCCAATATCCATCGAAAGGTCAATTTCTAAAAACCACAAGGATTATTCCGACAATGAACGACATGTCGCTCATGGTCTCACATGTCGGACTAGATTTATTTTTCGCTCAGGTGGGTATTTGGACTCTAGACTGCGACGGTGCTGTTCAATGTTTGGGAAATTTTTTTATACGATGTGACAGTGAGGATTCGCCCGATTACAGACGTATTTATAAACAGAAAATACGAAATTAATGTAATACAAGGTAAAATTACTATTATGTGTGAATGAATAAGATTATGTTAATAAAAACTTATAATTTATTATTAATATGAAATTTGATATATTTTTATCATTAATATAAATTCAATACTATATAAAATGCGAAACAAAAGGTACTAATATGAGTCATCACTCTATATAATATGATGCTCACAATAGTCATAAAAATATTGTTAAAGCTTCAATATGAAATAAAGAGACCACGATAGTATTATTTAAAGATAAAATCAATATTATATCTGAAAAGTACAGGTGATATGTAATTTTCTCTGGACGAAATAAAATTCGAAATACAATTAAATAAAAAGTCACAAGAATAATCTTATATATGATAACATTGACCAGGAATTACAATATCACATTTTCCATCAACTATATCTTTTATGTTTGGTTCGCCATTTGTTCTTGAGCTAACTAGATATAAGCATAGTTTTAGAATCGAACCGAACCAGAGCCAGAACTATCGATTCTGGATCTTAAAAATGTGGAATCGAAATTGTCTTTCAAGGTTTTAGTTTGGTTCTATAGAACTGATAGCTCCTGGTTCTGGTTTTGGAATCGTGAAACCATCTTTTTAAAAAAATAAATAAATAAATTTTAAACTCAAAATTAATTATTGAGTCTATAAGTGTTAAATTATTTAACTATAATTTTTAAAAATTTGTTTGGAATCCCATTTATTTATACAAACACAACCAATATCAATTATAGTTAATAGTATGAGATTGCAAAATACACTAGAGAATAAAAAGAAAATTACAATACAAAAAATAGTCCCACGTTATTAAGAAAATAAATTTTGCTTTTAAGAGAAGTTTATATAGACTAAATTATATATGATTATAAGTTATATTTATTTATATTGTTGATAGTAACATATTAAATATTATAAATAGGTAATAAATTTTTTATTAGTGTAAATATTAATAAAATATATTTAATATAATTTTTCTAATTTTTCTCTAATTACTTCTTTTTAATGAAACCAATTGGCACTGCTGGTTCTAAGTCGTAAAATCACCTAGGAACTAGAAAATCAACGGTTCTTTAAACGGCTTTGGAACTGTCTAAGCAATCTAGTTCTGGTTCTAGTTCTGAAACCATCAATGACGGTTTCAGTTCGGTTCCTGGTTTGGAACTGAATCATACTTATGTCTAGAGTCGGCTATCCATCCAGTAAAAACGAAAGCTATAAGAGCTATCTTTTCACATGAATAGATGTTAGATTTCTATAAAAATTGGAACCCATCATTTGGAGTCCTAAATCGTAAACTGATAAGAGATCAAATTCGAGTTTAATTTGAAAATTTAAGATCACAGATGATATATAGATTTCTATAGAAGAAATAAAATTCAAAATATAATTAAATGAAAAGTTACAAGAATAATCTTATGCATGACGACATTGAGCGGGAATCACAATATCACATTTTCCATCAATTGTCTATTTTGTTCGGTTCCTGATTTGTTCTTGAGCCAGCTAACAACCTAGTAAGAGTGAAAACGACATGCATAAAAGCTATATTTCATACAAACAATTGTTAGATTTCTATCGAAATTGGAACCCAACATTCGAATACTTACAATGTAAATTGATTCGAGATCAAATTCAAATTTAATTTGAAACTTTAAAATTACAAATAATATATATATATATATATATTTAGAAAAAATAAAATTCAAAATACAATTAAATGAAATGTCGCAATAATAATCCTATATATAATGACATTGGGTGGAAATCACAGTATCACATTTTCCATCAATTTTCTGTTTTGTTTGGTTCCTCATTTGTTCTTAAGCCAGCTAACCACCTAGTATGAATGAAAGCTGCATGCATAAGAGCTATTTTTTTCATACGAATAGATGTTAGATTTCTATACAAATTGGAACAAGTCATTCAATTATATTTGACTATAAACTGATTGGAGATCAGATTCGAATTTAATTTGAAATTTTAAAATTTGAGCTCGATTCAATTCATTTGAAATTACAGTTCAATTGAAAAATTAATTGTTTTTTTTATTCATATTATATCAGTATTAGGTATATTATATCAGTAGTAGGTCTATGTAGAACTCCGACAACTCAAAAATACTAAAATTTAATTGAAATTCAATAAGAGTCATAAATGTAATTGAGTTAAAAGTTAAAAATATTATATAGTTTAAATTCAATCTAATAGATTAGTTAAGCTTAATTTAATTGTTGTCCAATCAAATTTGAGTAAATATCAAGTTGAATTTGGGTTTGGTTAGATGGTTTGTTTTTCATCTGTATCTTATCTATATTCGATTTGCATCTGATCTATAATATCTGTTTATGAGTAAAATATCTATTTTTTATTCATATTTATTTTTTTACAAATAATCTGATTAAAATAAATATAAAACAATACCAAATTGACACCAAAACAACAAACCAAACAACTCTTCACCACTATCAATGGGGTTGTATGCTCGTTAGATATTATAGTAAGCTGAATTTAAATTCAATGGTGCATATCTGCTCTAGTTATGTGTGCACAAGTAATCAGTCATTTCGGCAGAGAAGAAAAGACGGAGGCAAGAAGAATTTGACGAACTTGGTCCATTATATGACATATTCGTTAATATTTTTCACACGGATTCGAAACCATATATTCGTAGGTCAAACAAATTACATATAAAAATTCGATTATAATTAAATTTAATAAACTAGAAACTGATCGAAAATAAATCAAACGAGATATATTAGTAGATAATTTGAGACCCGAGCTCATCACCCCAACTTTTAAGACTTTCTTTCCTTATTTTGTTGCGGTTTGCTCTAGAGATACACCTCACAGACTATGGACTTTAACTCCAGTTGAAAAATATACTTCCACGCTGGGTTGGTAAAAGGACTATAATAAGGAGGTTGTCTCGTTCGAATTTGAAAGATATACCTTATGCGTGGCGCAATTTAAACTGGTATGAATATATGTGTGGATAAAAATCCGAATACAATGATCAAGTGTATGCCATGTGAGTATCACGCTATATGTGATCTAAGGAAATAACACCTACTAGAATGATCAAGACAGAATCATGTAGGGAGAAGGAGTAGACAATTTTAGTAGGCTCTAACACACATCTAACAGACGAGAGAGTTAAAAAGCATCAATGTCACTAAGTATGATGAATAAAGTTCGTTCTTAATCAAGACAGGTGATTGATTCGTTGACACAAAAATGCAACAGCATGATGGTGTTTATCCAATATTTCACTTGTCCAAATGAGTTGTGGACTAGGGGTATTTATAGAAAACTAGCTACCGATGTAATCAGTTGGATGTGACAGACGACCAACGGTTAAAATGAGTTTATCTTATAATGGATATAGAAGTGAGCTTCTTTGTAAACTTAGGCCCATTAAGGCCTTCATTTGTAATGTGTATGAGTCAATATGAAAAATGTTAGAATCGAACATGTTAATTCCAGTGAGCCCTATTTCAAGTTTATCATGCTAAATCTCCCTTAATCATCCCAAATAACTAGACTTAACTCTTTGAGCCTTGTCATCTTAACCAAAAAAATTAAATCCAAATTAAAATTAGACCTCCTTTAAATCAAATTGAATCATCGACAATATACAAGGCCTGTTCAAACACTTTATATATCCACAAAAGCATCGCTTTGTTGGGTTGTGGAGCCTGAATACTGTACACATTTGAAAAATCATAATTTTTCTCAATATATATGCGAAGGGACATGTTTCTTGTATATGAAACAATGTAACTTTTCTTGAAGGGGTATATAGAAGAGTTGTAACTCTTCCCAAAAGGCATTATTATTGTTAGTAAGGGTATTTAGGCAGTTCACGTAAAATTATTATTAGGGTTTTTTATAAATAGCCCATCTATGTAATACACATCTCTCTCTTACATATAGTGAATATCCTGGCTTGGTAGCACCCTCAGACGTAGTCACAATCCGTGACGAACTGGGTAAACAATTTTGTGTCTTTGTCATTTCAATCTTTATTTTTCGTCTTTATTATTTCATAACAAATTGGTATCAGAGCACCCAGGTTCGGTGGGATAGATATGATGGGTGACGGAAAATTGCCGATTGAAAAGTTTGACGGAGCAGATTTCGGATTCTGGAAGATGCAGGTCGAGGATTATCTGTATGGTAAAGATCTGTATCAGCCTCTGGGTACAAAACCAGAGGATATGAAGGATGAAGACTGGAAATTGTTGGACAGGAAGGCGATGAGCGTGGTTCGCTTGTCTCTGTCCAGGAACGTTGCGCTTCATACAGCAAAAGCGAAATCTACTAAGGAGATGTTTGAGATGTTATCGGAGATGTATGAGAAACCATCAGCAGCAAACAAGGTTCATCTGATGCGGCGTCTCTTCAACCTAAAGATGTCAGAGAATACTGTGGTTGCCGATCATCTTAACGAGTTCAATTTGATCATAACCCAATTAAACGCTGTGGATATTGATTTCGATGATGATGTCCAAGCCCTAATTTTGCTGTCTTCCTTACCGGAGAGTTGGAGCGGAACAGTTACAGCTGTTAGTGCTTCATCGGGGAAAGAGAAGTTGAAATTTGACGAAGTAAGAGATCTGATCATTAGTGAAGAAATTCGCAAAAAGGAATTAGGTATTACTTTAGGGTCAGTTTTGAACACGGGAAATAGGGGCAGATCTGATTCGAAGGAAACGAATCGGGGTAGATTGAAATCAAGAGGTCGGAACAGGGGAAGAAGTGCATCGAAAAGGGACTTGAGTAAAATCAAGTGTTGGAACTGTCAGGAATTTGGTCACTTCAAGAATCAGTGCACAGCACCGAAGAAAAAGAAGGAGGCAAATGCAACAGTAGATGAAACCGAAAATGCATTAATTTTGAGTGTGAGCAGTCCATTGGAATCGTGGGTTTTGGATTCTGGAGCATCGTTTCATTCTTGCAGTGGTGCAGAGTTAATGGAAGAATATACTTCTGGTGATTTTGGAGAAGTCTATCTTGCTGATGACGAACCTCTGAAAATCGTGGGGAAGGGAGATGTTCAGATCAAAACACCGAATGGATCTGTATTACAGTTGCATGGCGTGAGACATATCCCTGGGTTGAAAAGAAATTTACTCTCGGTTGGGCAGTTAGATGATGAAGGTTATGATGTAACCTTTGGCTGCAATAATTGGAAAATTACAAAAGGAGCCATGGTGGTGGCTCGAGGCAAGAAGGAGGGTACATTGTATACGACGACAAATCTCAAGGATAGTATTGCTCTTACAGGAGCATACAGTGATGCAGATTTGTGGCATTGCCGACTAGGTCATATGAGTGAGAAAGGGATGAAGGAGCTGTGTTCAAAAGGAAAACTGCCGGACCTCAGACGACTGAAGTCGGATTGTGTGAGGAGTGTGTACTCGGGAAACAGAAGAGGGTAAGTTTCTCGAAGGCTGGCAGAACTTTGAGAAAGCAGAAGCTTGAGTTAGTACACAGTGACTTATGGGGACCAGCGCCGGTGACATCTCTTGGTGGTGCGTCATATTACATGACTTTTATTGATGATTCCACTAGAAAGGTATGGGTTTATTTTCTAAAAAATAAATCTGATGCTTTTAATATCTTTAGAAAGTGGAAAGCTCTGGTAGAAGTTGAAACAGGCCTGAAAGTGAAGTGTCTGAGATCTGATAATGGTGGTGAATATGAGCTCAGTGAGTTTAAAGAATTTTGTGCTAATAATGGTATTCGCATGGAAAAGACTGTGCCAGGAACTCCTCAACATAATGGCGTTGCAGAACGCATGAACAGAACACTTAATGAACGTGCTAGGTGCATGAGGCTGAAGTGTGGGTTACCCAAGATGTTTTGGGCAGATGCAGTCAACACTGCTGCCTTCTTGGTCAATAGAGGACCATCAGCCCCTTTGGAGAACGGCATACCAGAGGAGGCTTGGAGTGGTAAAGAGGTAAACCTGTCGTTTCTTCGAGTATTTGGCTGTATTGCTTATGTTCATGTTGATGCTGCTGCTAGAACTAAATTAGATGCTAAATCTGTTAAATGTACGTTTATTGGATATGGTGGTGATGAGTTCGGTTATAGATTCTGGGATGAACGTAATCGAAAAGTTATTCGTAGTCGAGATGTCATATTTAATGAGCAGGTTCTGTACAAGGACAGATTGGATGCACCAGATTCTAACAGTGTAGGTACCCAGATTGTTGAGTTAGATATTTCGAACTCAGGTGGGCGCAAGGCTGTTCAGAATGATGAGGTTGTTATTGAGGCAGAGCAGAGTACACCACTGCCCATAGCTCCGCTGCGGAGGTCTACCAGAGTGTGTGGTTCACCAGACAGGTATTCACCGTCAAGTTATTACCTGCTGTTAACTGATGGTGGTGAACCTGAATGTTATGCAGAGGCTAGCCAGGGACAGGATCGAGCCAAATGGAAGCTTGCGATGGATGATGAGATGGATTCATTGATGTCCAATGATACTTGGGAACTTGTCGAGCTTCCAAAGGGCAAGAAACCATTGCATAATAAATGGGTCTATAGAATTAAGCAGGAGGTTGATGGAAGCAAGCGTTACAAGGCAAGGCTGGTTGTGAAAGGGTTTCAGCAGAGACATGGTATTGACTATACTGACATTTTTGCTCCTGTTGTGAAGCTAACCACTATACGTATTGTGTTGAGTATGGTAGCTGCAGAGAACTTGCTATTGGAGCAAATGGATGTAAAAACAGCCTTCCTCCATGGTGATTTGGAGGAAGATATATACATGATGCAACCAGAAGGATACTTGTCAGAGGGTAACACTAACCTTGTGTGTAAGCTCAAGAAGAGCTTATATGGCTTGAAACAGGCACCGAAACAGTGGTACAAGAAGTTTGATGGGTTTATGCAGGAAATTGACTTTGTCAGATGCAATGCCGACCATTGTTGTTACTTCAAGAGATTTGACCAAAGCTATATCATTCTACTGCTGTATGTAGATGATATGTTGATAGCAGGGTCCAGTGCTCGAGAAGTGAGTAAATTGAAAAAGCAGTTATCCGAGCAATTTGCTATGAAGGAACTTGGAGAGGCTAAGCAGATTTTGGGTATGCGTATCATTCGAGACAAAGAGGCGGGGAAGTTGTATCTTTCACAGGCTGAGTACATCGAGAAAGTATTAAAGCGGTTTAATATGCAAGATGCTAAGCCAGTGAGTGTCCCGCTAGGTGGTCAGTTTAAACTATCTAGCAAAGAGTCGCCTAGGAGTGAGGAAGAGCGAACCCATATGAAGAAGATTCCCTATGCTTCGGCGATTGGAAGCATTATGTATGCCATGGTTTGTACGAGACCAGATATTGCGCATGCGGTGGGAGTTGTTAGCCGTTTTATGAGCGATCCGGGCAAACAGCATTGGGAAGCACTGAAATGGATCCTTAGGTACTTGAGAGGTACCACAGATAGGAGTTTGTGTTTTCAAGGCAAGGATTGCAAGTTGGCAGGATATGTTGATGCGGATTTGGCATCTAGTGATCTAGATAAGAGAAGGAGTACAACCGGGTATGTATTTACTTTGGGTGGTACAGCGATATCTTGGGCTTCTAAGTTGCAGAAGATCGTAGCCTTATCAACTGCAGAAGCAGAGTATGTGGCAGTGACAGAGGCAAGTAAAGAGATGGTATGGTTGCAGAATTTCTTAAGTGAATTGGGGAAAAAGCATAAGGATGGTACCCTATACAGTGACAGTCAGAGTGCTATTTTCTTGGCTAAGAATCCAGCATTTCATTCAAGAACAAAGCATATTGAGTTGAAGTATCACTACATACGGTATCTCTTGGAGAGAAAGATCTTGCAGCTAGTGAAGATTCAAGGGAGCGAGAATCCTGCTGATATGTTGACTAAGGTTGTGACCTTAGAGAAGTTGAAGCTATGTATGGCTTCAACTGGGCTTGAAACTTGAAGAGAAGTCTTGGCGCTACCATTTGGTGCAAGTTACTGATGAGAGATTGAGAAGTGGCTTACATGAGATTCAGTCTCCAGGTAGGAGATTGTTGGATTGTGGAGCTTGAATACTGTACAACTTTGAAAAGTCATAATTCTTCTCAATATATATGCGAAGGGACATGTTTCTTGTATATGAAACAATGTAACTTTTCTTGAAGGGGTATATAGAAGAGTTGTAACTCTTCCCAAAAGGTATTATTATTGTTAGTAAGTGTATTTAAGGCAGTTCACGTAAAATTGTCATTAGGGTTTTTTATAAATAGCCCATCTATGTAATACACATCTCTCTCTTACATATAGTGAATATCCTGGCTTGGTAGCGCCCCCAGACGTAGTCACAATCCGTGACGAACTGGGTAAACAATTTTGTGTCTTTATCATTTCAATCTTTATTTTTCGTCTTTATTATTTCATAACACGCTTGCTATCAAGATGACTCGATTATAGCTTCCTTTCAACATTCTAATCCATATCCTTGTGCTCTCCCTTCCAAAGGCTCATTTATTAGAATTTGGTCACCATATCCAGCCACTAGTATCTTGTATGTCATGGCCTTAGCGCAACAATCAGGATCAAAGATTGTCAACTTGATTTATTAAACTAAATCAAGTTTCAACCTAGCAAACAACAATAAACTACACACCTTAAAATCTAATTGGACAAATTACCAAGATTTTACCTCACTTAACTTTTTTTTTATTTTTTTTTATAGCTTTTATGTCAAGATTAAATTCCTTTTGTAAGAATCTTGTACAGGTGTTTATCCTAAATTAACAAAATTAGACTGTGTCTTTTCTTCTTGCCAATTGACCAGGATGGGATGGGTGGCTGCCGATTGGGATGGGCACCTTGCATTGACCTAGGCTACAAGATAAGTTGACCACAGTTACATCAACATGAAGGCTTAAAGCTTTGTTTCACACATTCAAGGTTATTAAAAGACTATTTCAAATCGCATTATATTGTTCAGTTAACACAGGAAAATATATATAATTTTATTTTAATAAAAGAAGTTAAAAAAAAAAAAAGAAGGTAAAGAAGAGAGAGCTTATAGCATAAGTTTTAAGAAAAAAAGTTTTATGAGGGAATATAAAAAGGTGTCTAGTAGAAAAAAGAAGCGGTCAATGCTTTTTTTGCTAGGGGAAAAAAAAAAGAAAAAACAGAAAACAAAAATCTAAAGGAAATATGTCTCTCGTTTCTAGTCATTTAAAAATATTTTTTGGGGTGTTTCATAAATGTTGCCTCATTATTAAAAAAAGTTATGACCATATGTATCCCATTGCTGTAGTCGGGCATATTGGAGAGATTGTCATATAGTGACTTAAAATAATGACTCCGTCAATGTATAAATAACTCACTACTTGTAGACAAACTTATCAAGTGTTAGTAAACGTATCCTATTTGAATCAATCTACCATATTTAAACAAACTTACCATATATGGATGAACATATCATATTTGGATAAAACTTACCATATTTGAACAGTGTTTTATTTTAAGTTGACAAATGGCAGCTTATCCCAATATTTCCCCTTGTAATCCTCATATGCACAGCACGCAATGTATTACTCACTTTTATTTGAAGATTAAGTAAAGTTAATTCAAAAAATATATATATGACAAAAAAGTCTAAAGCTGCTCGAAACGTATAAAATTTTAAATTTAAAAGTTATGGTATTATTTAAAAACTTTCTCTACATTTTCAAGTATAATCTAATAGACAAAAAGTTATATTATGAAAAGAAAAAAAAAAAAAAACAAACAGAGTATGTAGTGCACCATGAGATGACATGACTCCAAAGCTACTGGCACATGAAAATTTTTTTCACTATTATAATTGCAAGCATACCCTGATAGTAAATTTTTTCCTAGACAAAATTATAGTATAATGGTTTAAATTTTATGTTAAGAGAAAGCCCTAGGAGGGAAGGTTCCTAAACAATTAGGATGAATGCTACTTTCCCATCAAAATCCTGTTTTTGTTGTAATCTTTGAAAAGATTTTTGAGGAAAAAGAAAAAAAAAGAAGGTAAAGTGAGCCCATGCTGATGGGGCAACCGCGCATGGGTGTACAGTGGTTGACCATTATTGCCAATTTGGAAAGACATTGTGGTTGTGGGAGGTGGGTCATGGCAAATGCCGATGGAAAGTCCATTATGATGTCAAAGATCTCTCTCTTTCAAATTGAACTGATGATTATGTCCTATATAAGCTCTATAGGTCCCTCTTCTTCGATGCTCACACACACACATATGGAATGGAAGGAACTTCGTAAACGACAAATTTCTAAAAACGTAAAAACATTAAGTTACCTCTTGGATTAATTCCTTTTAGTTAAACTGTAAATACGCTTTTTACAATATCTATTCCCTCTAACCAAGAGAGTGAAAGTTTTCCTTGGTAGATTTCTGAATAACTGAAAGCTACACTTTATTACCTGAAATGGATCACTTCTTCGACTGCAGAAGCGGTGAATTTCATGGTTTCTTACTACAATCATGCCCCATGTGCCAGTGAAATCGCAAACGTGGAATTTATAATGACCTCCTTAAAATATATATATATATTGATAATTAATGACAACACCTCAAATATTAAATATAATACGGCTATACTCCTTGAAAAAACATGTTGATGTTATAAAAGTTTCTCCTTTAGTAAAACTCGAGGTTCATGTTTCAAGTCGATCTACAATTATAATGATATTTGATAAAATCCCAAAAATTATTATATAAACAGTGACGGAACAATAAATTGACAAAACTCTTAGACTAGTTTATTTGATGTAATGGCTATTACAATATTTACTTAACGTAAAAAAATAAAATAAGTAGTTATTACAGTAAAAAGGAAAAATACCTATAATATTTCTTATTTTTATTATAGAGAGAAAATAATTATATAGGTGATATTTTTTAAATAGAGATATTTATAACAAAGTTGAAAAATAATTTATTGAATGACAATTCATGGATATTGGTATATGAATTATTGTTTATTATTTTTATGTAATAATAATTCATTATAAATTGTCATTCCCCTCAAATAAATACATAATAATAGCTTTAGATAGAACGATGAGGGAATGAATAAATATTTCAACTGAAAGGAAATTATTTTCTTTATTCAACCTACAACCACCTTCCTTTTAAAAAAAATTACCATACATTACATCCAATTTTCTGCAAAAGAAAACCTAATATTTAAGAAACACATACTAGGTTACATCTATATAAAGTTCGCCTCATACCTTTTCCCATTTTCTCCTTGTAAGGATCTTTAAGAAACCAAAGGGATACTCTGAAATCCAAGGAGAACAACCTTCCGATGGAAAAGTAAGATTCACAAAAACCAAACAAACTCTTTTATAGGATAATAAATAAATTAAAAAAAAAAAGAAAAGAAAAAAGAAGAAGATCAGGTGACAATCAAAGGTGATATCTTATTTTGAAGTTTTTGATGGTGCAATAGACATATTCCTTACAATTAATTTATGAAATTGAAGTAGGTTTGGACGAAGGGTAGTGAAGTATTGCTTGGCAGATGATATTGTCAAGAATCATGTTCCTAAATCAAGGCAAGGAACTCAACCATCGATCCTTTGATTTATAAAGGTATTTTGTTTATGTAATTGCAGAAACTAGAATCTTGTAAGGAATCTGATTAGTGAAGATCTAATAAGTGGTTGAATATCGAATAAGAATGAGATTGTTGATAAACATGAATCTTAGGAGAACTTAAATTTGAAATTAATGAGTTAAAATGATTAAAAATATTCAAAACTTTGAGAATTGTACATAAAAATTTGTAGAATGAAAAAACACTTAGATTATGCCAAGAAGGACACCGCAATGAACGATAATGGAGCAATTGACTGGAGAAGATGGTCGAACTGGATCAAAAGACTAGTTAGCTAACTAACTAAGGCCAACTACCCCTAATAAGCCATTGTCCAGTCTTTCTTCTTAATTAACGAAAATTGACCAAGAATGCTTATACTCCTCGATTTTCCAACAAAAACATTAAAAAAAAAATGAGATAAGTTGAATTGAATTGAGTTGTGAGGATAATAACATATTATGTGATGTAGCCTCTTCCAAGCTATATTCTAATATTGGTTTAACTATACATATGATAGGTGTTTGATTTTGAAGTTTATGTGAACACTAGGTATGTGACTATTGTTGTTTGCTGTTTATGCGTAATAGATTAGTGTTATTAAAATAACTAATATTTCAAGTAAATGATATTGTATATGATGTTTGTGCTATATGAAAAATTATGTGTGAAAACTTTTAGAACCGTAAAACCTATGCTTTAAAAAGTGTCACCTGAAACTCACACTGTTTCCAATTTCCAATTCCCTATTTTGGATTCAATTTTGGTTATTATTAAAGATAGATCTTGGGAATTTTTATTCCCATAAACAATAAGTCTTCAAATCCATTGAGCATGGCATAAATAATAAGTCCTGGGGCCTTTAGATCTGTTGTTTATGGTAAATTTTTTATTGGTGCGAATGGGTTCAAATTTTTAAAAAAATATTTCTTTCATGGGGTTTGTTACAAATTGATTCTGATTCATGAGTACATATATCAATTTTTATTTATGATTATTGTAATTTAAATAATTTAATTTGTGATGTACTGTTTCATTGCATGTTACATTAGTCAATGTAAGTCACATGTGGTGTGGCGACATATGTGTGTATCAAGTGGTTTGTATTAGGTGTTTCCCACTTACTCAATTTTTAGGTTAAATGGATGATGATTGATAAACACTACAATGACATGAATATGATCTTTCTATTAGTGGGGGACTTTTGAGTGCAAGTGAGACTATTCAAGATAGAGTTTTATATTTTTAATTACTTTATGTTAGGAGTTAATGGATTTGGGATTGTTTAATATTTTGGCTCAATATTATTGGATTCTATTATCTAAAGAATTATGTAATGACATTGCATTGTTTGAAATAACATAAGTACTTTTGAGTTTTATGTGTGATTTGATGGTTTCGAGTTTCTCATAGACTTGTGCATGTGTCTTTTTAGCGCGTGTATATGATGAGATTTGTGTCACTTTGGTTTCAGACTGTTACATTTTTTTAAAGCCAATTTCTCAATTAATTTAACTCGTATCAACCCTAAAATTTCAAATTTGTTGAGAAAATACCTTGATCTCATGATAAAATCCACCTTAAAATATATATTAAGAGTGTTTGAACTTGGTACTATGCTAGGAAAAAATTTACCATATCAAAATTTTAAAAGAGTGCTAGTGAACAAAATTTTGGAAATTAAAGGTGCCTCTACAATTTTATTAGTTTCCAAGGATATTGCAATCTATTATATTAAAAAAACTAATACTGTGACTTCGGTATCTTTATTGTATTATAAATAAATGTATAAGTTGCAATCAAAGAGTTACTCTTAGAAATTTAAGAAAATAAGGCGAGAAGAGGGATGTTAAAGAGTTATTTTAGTATTGTAGTGTGGGTGTAGTATTGTCTTTCATTATAAATCATATGAGTTGTTTAGGTTTTGTTACAATTAACTTAGAGCCTCATCACGTGGAGTATGTAAAAGCTAGTAACACTTAAAAAAAAGAAGATTATGTCAATATCAATTTCTTTTCAAAACTAAGATTCTAATTCATACGCAATAACAAATATAAATGACAATAATAATAAATAGAGAGATAAGGAAATGAAAGCTTACACCGGAATATAATGTGAAGTTAGGTCCGCCATCTAATTTCCACGATTCACATCAATTGCCTTTTTTAATGGAGGACTTCACCCACTTTATTTAATACCATACAATTTACCTCAATAGAGGAATTCAATAAATCAATAAATAAATGCTTGAGTTAAGTCTTTACAATCTAAACTCGCTAGACTTAACTCAAGACTGTACCAACAAGCTCACAACAAACTATAGTATAATGTTTTCACAAATATAGCAATAATAAAATAAATAGCACTATACTAAGTTTCTCATTTTCAAATAAAATAAATTATAATACAAGTTTTTTTTTATGTTTACAAAGATTTTACATACAAAAAAAAAAAAAAAGCTTTATCAACCACCAAAAATTCTTTAAGAATGTCTATTTATAAGCTCTCAAAACAAGCTAATTGTTGCCCTTCAAAACACCTACCAATTGTCAGATTTCAAAGTTTGTAACAACCATTTTTTTAGCCACCAGCAAGTCAATCTAAAGTCCTACTAGCAAGTAGGTCAAATTTTGTGCCTACGGTCTCCTTCGCGATTGAAACTGTCTTTTGAACAACTTAGACCGTTGAGCTAGTACGCTCCTGACAACTTTGACATACTTTTGTATTTTGACCATATCACTTTCATCTAATCCAATTGAGATGATTTAAGATGCTATAAAAAGCTTAGGAAGAGCTCTACAACTTTTATGTTTTTATCTTTAAAAGAATTCAAAGGAATCATGGTCTAAAACATACTTGATATAACCTATAAAAACATAGTACAACCACAACACAAAACACGCATATATTTTCAAGTTTTTTTTTCATTCAAATTGTTTGACTAATTTAGTGTAACTTGATAAATGAGCGGTTAATTGTGCAATTAATTTCCTCATCAAAATTCATATTGAACACACAAGTTCAATAATATCCCCTTTTTTAATGAGTATAATCATATACAATTAACTCCCTATCAATTTGGCACTCCCCCTCAATTAAGCATCTGAGTTTTAAAGATGTCTTCTCAACTAGATTAAAAAAACTTGATGCTTAATTCAAGGAAATCGCAAGTTACACTTAAATGGTCAAACAAACACATATACATTATTCATGCATATTAATTATGCATTCAACTTTTCTCCCTCGTTGTCCTCATAAAAAATGCAAACTCAAAACATGCCAAACAAAGAGAGATGCACAAGCAATATGCAAGTTTTAAAAGATATTTTAGACATGTTTGAGTGGTTCAAAACCATGTTAAATCACATATCACTAATTGTGCAAGATTTTGCCAAAAATTGCATGATATGTTTCTCAGAGCGCACAAATTTATCCAAAAGCTTTTCAAACATTTCAATTATTCAAATACATCTAGAAAGTAATATTAAACATATATGAACATTGTTTATGCATCAAAAGCATGAAAAACCATTTTCATGCATTCAAAACCCAATTTTAGCATAAATTTAGCTCAAAACATGCACAAAAGCATCTCAACATAAAAAATTGGCATATGCAAGCACATTATCTCATTATATACACAAACATCAAAGGCACAAACTATTAAACTCAAGCAAGTTGAAATTATACCTTATTTTTGCCCTTGGAGCCGCTTGGGGTACTTACAAAAATACAATCATCTTTTTAATACCTATTTTTCTTTGAGTTCTTCATAGTTAGTTGAAGCAAATATTTCCCTTATTGGCACCCAAACATACTTACTTATGTGACCTAGATGCATAGTTTTAGTACAATATGGCTAAGCTTGCCACAACAGTTGCATGTCCCAGGAGTGGCTCTCACAAGTCTAGTCTTATAGGACATGCAATGATTGTTCCTATTATAACCAATTCCATACTTATTTGAATCAACTTTTTACTACTAAGGGGAGTGCTCAAATTATTCTCTCCCTTGTGAATTCGACTATAGTAACATTTGCATCACTTAAGCTAGCTTTCATCTTCTCATTTTCAATTCTAAGTTCATTTATCTCCTTTAAGACTTCATTGTTGCTACTACTAGTACATAACATTATCACATGCACAAGCATCACTTCTATTATCTCCATTCAAAGTTTTAACTTCAAGATTAAGTAATCATTCTCAATCATTAATTTCTCATTGATCTTGTTCAATTCATCATTCATGCTTTTCAACTTTTTATATTTATTATTCATCTTATCATTTTATAATTTTAAAGATTCGGTTTTTCCATGTAACTTTTAATTTTCCATTTTAACGTCATTATGCTCATTTCTAAAACCATTTAACTCATCTCCTACTTTCTTTATTAAAGACTTAAGCATGCTATTTTTTTTTCTCCATTTTAGTCAATTTACTACATGCTTTATCATATATTTCACAAATTTCCTCATAGGGAACATGCGAAGAAATGGAGCATACCTCATCATCTAAGGCCATTAACAAACATCCTCATCTGATTCAAATGAGTCCTTATCACATATGGCTACAAACACCTTCTTCTTTGCTCCCTTGCTTCCTTTCTTATCATGTGGGCAATATTGTTGAACATACCTAGTTGGTTACATTTGAAGCAAGTGATGGTTTTTATTTTGGATTTTAAGGAGTCTATATCTTTTGTTTTTTATCTTCTTTTTCACCTTTAAAACACATGGTGAACTTTCTAGTGAACTTATCTAATTCCTCGTCATCTCCCTCACTTTCCTTCTCTTCACTTATGCTTGAGTTGGAGCATGAGACTTTTAGTGTAATTTCCTTTTTAGTTGACTCCTCTTATGCTCTTAATCATTTCATGTGTCTTGAGGGTTCCAAGAAGTTCCTTTTTGCTCATCTTGGTCAAGTCATGTGCCTCTTCAACAGTAGTTCTTTTCGGCTCTCACTCTTTGGTAAGGACCTAAGAATTTTAGAATTTATCTCCAAGTTAATATATGTCTTGCCAAGAATAGATAATTGATTCATAATATTGATGAATATATAATGCATTTGATCAATTGTTTCATTAGTCTTCATTTTAAAGTTTTTTAATTCACCAAAAAGAAGGACTTTTAGTGTCCGTCACTCTAGTAGAACCTTCATATGTACTTTCTAAATTGTCTCAAATTTCTTTAGCCGAATTACAAGCACATATTCTACTAAAACCACTTTCATTTAGACGATAATATAATATGTTCATGGAAATATCATTTAATTAAACTTTCTCTTTTTCGACCTTAATATAATTTGATCCATTTTTGTCTTCAATAACGATGGGGCCATTCTTTACTCCATAAGAAAATATGTTAAGGTTTTAAGAAATCTTCATTCTACATTTTCAATATGCATAATTTGTTCCAGTTAAGATGAGTGGTCTATTTATTGCTTATTCTTCCATGAAACCTAAGGTGTTATCTTAAACTCTAGATATGATTAAGCACTTATTCTAGAGTCCTAGCTTTGATACCAATTGTCAAAGCTAGTAACACTTAAAGCAAAGCAAATTATGCCCAATATCGATTTCTTTTCAAAACTAAAATTTTAATTCATGAACAATAACAAATATAAAGGACAATAATAATAAATAGATAGATAGAGAAAGGAAAGCTTGCACCAAGATATCACGTGGAGTTCAGTCCACTTCCTAATCTCCATGGTCCATAACAATTGCCTCCCTAGATAAAGAACTTCATCCATTTTATTTAACACCAAACAATTTACCTCTATAGAGGACTGCAACACATCAACATACAAATGCTTGAGTTAATCCTTTACAATCTCAAACTTATTGGACTTACCTCAAGACTTCACCAACAAACGCACAATATACTATAGTATAGTGCCTTTACAAAGATATCAATAACAAAACAAATAGCACATACTAAATTTCTCACTTTCAAATAAAACAAATTATAATACAAGCTTTTTAATGTTTACAAAGATTTTACTACAAGAAATAAGCTTTGTCAACCACCAAAAAGTCTTTAAGAACATCTATCTATAAGTTCTCAAAACAAGCTAGTTGTTGCCCTTTACCCAACGATCGGATTTCAAAATCTATAACGGCTATTCTTTGGCCTGACGAACCAATCCAAAGCCATACAGACTAGCCAGTCAAATTTCGTGCCTATGGTCTCTCCAACAATTGAATTGTCTTTTGATCAACTTGGATCAACAAGTTGGTACGCTCCTAACAACTTCAACATTTGTATTTTGGCCATATCTCTTTCATCTAGGTTCTAACTGAGGTGATTCAAGATGCTACGGAAACCTTAAAGAGAGCTCTATAATTTTTATGTTTTGACCGATAAGAGATTCCAAGGGAATCATGGTCTAAAATGTACATGAATCAACCTACAAAAGCATAGCACAACTAAATACAAAACATTATATTTTCGAGCATTTTGTTCATTCAAATTTTTTGGCTAATTTAGTGTGACTTAGCAATTGAGTAGTTAATTGTGCAACTGATTTTCTCATCAAAATTCATTTTGAACATGCAAGTTCAATAGAGTATCATTATAGATAGTTAATAGTTGGAATAAAGGTAAGTCAAGTGCCTACAATTTTAATTTTTGGCAATTTAGTATCTCATTTTTAAATTTTAGCAAATTAGTACTTGTACTTTTAACAAATGTGCGATTCAATATCTCTATAAATAATATTTGATAGATATTTATTTTAAGTGACGGGATAATGATAGACACTTGACTAAAATTATAAATATCTAAATATATGGTACTAAAATGCCAAAAAGTTGCTAAAAATTGAAAGTATGACACTTGGTCTACCATTATCCTATTAATAAATAAACATGCACCAAATATTGTTTAACAAGACATACTAAATTGCACATATGTTCAAAGTACATGTATTAATTTATCAAAATTAGAAGATAACACACTAAATTGCCAAAAATTGAAAATACAGGTACCTGGTCTGTCATTATCCCTTCATAGTTAAGATAGTTTCTTCAAAATGTTGTTTTGAATATCTAGACTCATATAAGAAGTATTTAATGTAAAAGACTTTAAGTGGAAGAAAGAGTTGTTTTATTCAGACAAAGATAAACGATATCCAATTCTGTTTTCTAAAGACTTAAAAAACAATGTCTCGTATAAATTTGAATTAAAATATTTTTTTCTAAATATAAATTTAATATTAAAAAATGCTGAAAGATCTTTCCCTTTTTTTTAAACCCCCATCAAGTAAGAGTGCATTGGTTGACAAAAAATGTATAAATATCATGCTCTGTTCAAGAAAGTCACAGTAAAAGGTTTGAATAAAAATCACTTTCCTCTCCCACTAAAAGTTCAAATCACTAGTAGAAGGAAGTGACCATGTTTGGTTAGATTAACGATCGTGAAAAGAGTCAAAGTAAGGTGAAAAATCCAAGTTGAAAATTATTCAGGAGGGAAAACCATAAAGTAGGTGACACAAAAGGCCTAAGGCCCTACTCTAAATTTGAATCTAGTTAAACAATGCGATATGTGGGGAAACAATGTTCTAAGAAGTGGGACTCATATAGTACAACTGAAATAATTTCAAAGAGTTCTTGACAGTATCCAAAGGGGTTGAATGAATAGGTTCTCATTAATTGTTTAACTCTTAAGCAAATTAAAGTAAAGCCTTTTTTATTTTGGTGAGAGAAAAGTACATGAATTGTTCCACTTACCTTTTTCATGCATCTTCTTTTTATACATCAAAATAATATCTTGGATCTGCATAGGCTTCTATTTATCATAGAAGCTTACTTTACTTCTTGATAATTTTGTATTCTATTTAAGAGCCCTAACTACAAGAAAAGCACTGAAATTTGTTTAACATACACGAGTTTTGAGAGAGAAAATATAGATAAGGATGCTATAATTATAACAATTTTCTTAATCCGTATATTCCAATATTGATTTAATACTCATATATACATTTAATGGGCGATTCCTATACACACACACTTAAGGTCTAATCAATTATAAAGCCAACAAAGACCTGTTCAAATTGTCGTTTTGGCATCGTTTTCAAACCGAACCGATACAAATATGGTATCGATGAAAAACTAATAGTTTTACTCATAAACTAACCAAATTGAATCGATACTGCATCAATACAAATATCAAACCGATACAAATCTGATACAAATAAAAATTTGATAATCATTTGTAATATAATATTTACAAACGGTTCCTACACACTACCATCATATATGCATTCACTTAGTTTTACCTATCTCACCAGTTACTACTATTCATAAAGCTTACTCAAATATAAAGCCAATATTTATTTGATTTAATAGTTACAAATAATTTCCACATAAATTACCAAAAAAATAAAAATAAAAATCCCTAATCCCCCGTAACATCATTATAAATGTATTCACTTACTCTTACCCACCTTACTTAGATTTTGAATGTACTGCAAGTTAGGCTCATGGATAAACCTCCCTTTTTGTGGACTGAAAAGATGGACCATGAGGTATTGATTTTTTTTTTTCTCTTTTTTACTAATTAAAATATTGATAAAGTATGAATCATTTTATGCATATTATTATTATTATTATTATTGAAGAGAATGCTGTGCTTACAATGTGAACCTTTGAATTTTTAATGTTGTTCGCAAGAAAGCAAAAGCAAAAGCAACATAGTGCAGCTAGGTAATATAAGGAAGATTCTTGCATCATCTTTTGATGGAAAAGGTGGCTCGATCCCTCTTCCTTCGATTATTGTCACTTAATACTTTTAGCTTTTGTTAATCCCTAGATTAGGAAAAGGGTTGGCAGAGAAACATATGAAAGAAAAGGATACAATCTTTGAAAGGGAGTTGTACCACTTGTGGAAATTGAGTATAGATTGACGGTGACAAAGCTTTAAAATGCAAGTAATTAAAGATGACAACAAATAAAATATCTCTTAAATTAACTAGCTACACTTATATATTAGAATATTCTAAATAACTACTTATATTCTATGAAAAAAAAAAGTTACAAACAATATTCATGAACTTTGAATTTAATGTGGACGCATCTCAAACTTTAAATATTATGAATAAACTCTTAATTTTTGATAAATTAATATATAAAAGAATGTTTTTCTTTTTCTTTTTTTTAAATTTAATTTGAAAAAGCATGCCACGTTATCCAAGTTAAGGGATTATTAAAGTACATTATTATAAATTTTACATGTTTCATGCCACTGTTAAAATTTAGGGGGTTACTTGGGACTTTTAAGATTAATTACTCATCATTTTCTTTCTAAACTTTAGAAGAGTTGTTGCACTATTTAAATGTTCAAGAGTATATTTTCATTTAATTATTTTTTAAAAAAAATAACAACCTAAAACTAAAATATCTTAATATAGGTGAGTCCTTACTTGCTTGGAGCACTTATGTGTTCTTACAATTTTTCTTTTGGATTTTTTTTCCAAGAAGCATATAGGAGTTTAATTACCGTAAGAAAATTGATATTCAAAGATCAAAATTCTGCAATAAAAGATTTTTTAAGATAACTTATATTTCTATAAATAAAAACAGTGATAATAATTTTTGTGATAGAACTTTTTTTTAAATGAAAATTATATATCTCTAAAACTCAATATTTTTGAAGTAAATATTAACACTTATAAATAAATCTGGTACACTTTAAATATGTGTTTAGAAGTACAAGTCTACATTTTAAGATACTTGGAACTGCAGGTATCTACAGTCTATGCTAACTATAGAGTTACGACTTAGGAATTTTTTGCTTGATTTATAACCTGCCGCGTTGGGTTTTCCTGTCTTTGCCAATCAATTCACTGCTTGATTTGCGCCTACATCTAGGTGTGGCCAGCCAGCATGGGCCTCCTCATAAACTGCTTAGGATGGTGAGAAACACCCTTTCCTCTTCCTTACTTCATTCTTTACATATATATATATTATATTAATTACATCCCTATCACCCATAATTTAACACGTTGGTAGTTGAGCAATCAAATACGAGTCTTTATTATCATACTGTTAGTTATTAATCATGATTAACCAGTACACTATTGAGACAATTAAATTAAGACAGTTGATGAGAAGCTAGCTAAGTCCATATATTGCCCACCTTTGTATGTGTTTCAATCCCCAATCTCTACCCTTGTGAAAGATTAGCAAATAACTACTTTATTTATTGCCCCTCTTTCCATTTGAAATTATTAGTACAATATTGAACTGTATTCTAAATACCAAATAACAAACAAATCATCGATTGCTATTAAATAATTTATTCATCATGTTTTATATACCTACCTTAGAATTTGGAAACATAATCACCACTAGACACATATATATCCATCACGAAAAATAATAAATATTTTACTATTACATAAACAGTATAATATATTTTTTAGTCTAAATATATTTTTTTGTTTATTTCTATGTCAAATAAATAACATAATAAATGTATAAAATTATTACAGTTTTATTATATTCTTATTACATTATAATGCAGTTTCCCTTATTCAATGCAATCTAATATCTCTTCTATGATTTAGGCAATAAATATGATATATGTCACTTGAATCATATTTTTATGAAAAGGACTACTTTTTCCTATGATCCTCTAAAAGCATAAGTATATATGATTTAATTGTCTTTCTTCTTATCTATTGATAGCCACTTTTCGTTACAAGCCTTATAGCCCCAGTGCAACTTTTTTCCGTCATTCAAGTTGATCTACCCAACCCAAGACTAGCCAGCCCAACAAGGTACTTGGCTCCACATGGAATTTGATGGTGATGGCCTTGCCTTGATGGCCTCACTATACAAAAGGAAGTCATCTAGCTTTACCTTCTTACTATTTGAGGCAAGATGGATACCTAAACTCAAAATTTTCCCAAAAAAAAAAAAAAAAAGAAAGACAGTTGTAAAATAATTTCTAAATAACCAAATTATACTTGCCTAAAGTCCATATGGGAACTTCTCTGAATAATCAAGAGGCAATTCCTAGTTTGGATAGATCCACTTTTTTAAAAGGAAAAAAGCACTTAGATATATAAGTTCTTCTAGTTCGATTCGGGGACCATGTTTGCTCTCTCCACTCTCACTCTTATCTCCATTTTGCACATCCTTTCCCATTTACTAACTTAATTAAGTATTGAAGTGGTCGTGTCGAGTACACGTCCGATACCTACCAACCTTTTTTAGTTAATATTTAATTGATTAGAAATTGAAAATGCAATAGGCCATGCCAGGCACATCCCAATCCATAAGCCTATTAGACTCATAGTGACCATAGTTTTAAGAGATCTAAAATGTATCGGCCAAAGTTCACTTAGGACATTACCCTTAAGGGCTTTGTTAGAATCAAGAATGTCCTCAACAATGAAAAAGTGGAGTCTCAAAATCATATCCCATAACTTTTATTGAAATCCAATTTTTTCCTTGTGTATCTATAATGAAATACCCTGAAATTAGTTTAGAAAATTGGAAATTATTGCAATATACCCTCAATCCTTCACCCAAAAGCCCTTTAAGGGTTTTCAATTTTATGACATCAATGAGTACGCGATCTCTTTACCTTTCTCTCTTTAAAACCTTAATAATATCTCTTGTTCGCTCTTGTGCCATACCATCTTCTATTTATCAAGAACATGAAGAAAACCAAAACCTTGTCAAGGTAAGACAAAATCTTAATTTATCTAGTTTTTTTTTCATATGACATTATGAATCGATCTATCTTGAGTTGAAAAGATTACATTGGGAGGAAGATTCAACAAGAGAAGATGGATTAGGTGAGAGACAGTCCTTTTAGACATTTAATGATTTAGTAGATTTTTTACATTGAGGATAATCGTTGTGAAGGATCAATCTTGGGAAAGCCAACAAAAGCAAAATCTTGAAAGGAAGCAAGTGCATTCAATAGTTAACCTTAAGGCAACTCATCCTTTCAATAGTTAACCTTAAGGCAGCTCATCCTGTAAGCCCCGGAAAAATTCAGTAAATAATTCCAAAATAAACAGCGAAAATAAATTCTAAAAATGACTCCAAATTAAAACCAAACTTTAATTAGTCCTAAATCACGAACGAATCTAGAAATTTCATAATCTTGAGAAAATGAGAATCCTTAAAAATAAAAATAAGAACTCAACATTCTTTTAAATCCAAAATCACTACGTATGATAAATTCTATACATAACTCCGACTTGTAAAATCAAGTAATATAGAACCCAAAAACAAATTATTAAAAAGTAAATAACGATAAACCTTCGGAATAAAACCCAATTCAAGAATTCCAAAAACGTTAGAAGATATTAAATACTTACAAAAATAAAATTTAAAATAAAATTCTCAAACTAAATGTGTTGTATAAACATAAACCCCTAGTTTCCAAATTGGCAAAGATATAAACCGGAAAGTCACTCGGGAACCCTAAGTGGAATACAGAAGTTTAAGTCCGGCAATCTCTCGCTCTTAGCCCTAGAGGCCGAGGTATGTTTTAAGTGTGTAGAGTAGCTCGTAGTAATATAAGGTAGCTTAAAAGTATCAGATTGGTAAATTTTTGACCTATTTCGAACCCGTTCGGATACAGACTTTGAAAAGCATGTCCTGGGGCTCGAGATATAAAAAATTTACCATTAATACCGTTATACTCGTATTTTCATAAGGATTTCAAAAATATCAGTTTTATAATTTTTCGATAACTAGAAATATCTGATTTTGCGATTATATTCGTATTTCTTTACTACCGGTAATTAACTAGTCTTTTTGCACTATTCACTACTATTCATTACATAGTTTACTACTCTTGTAAACCCTTATATTTTTAGATAAATATTTTATATATAATAGAAAATTCTGTTTTCCTAAAATTTAGTTCGTTTCGGGTTTTTATGGGATTAGTTTCTGTTTAAGGGCCGATACTAAAAATAAAATAAATTAATTTAATAAATTAAAAATATTTTAAAAATATTTTTTTTCATAAAATAATTTTTTTAGAATTTTTTAGGTTATAAAAATATCAATTATAGCTCATATTCGCGTATTTTGATCATACTAGTAACTTATTTGATAATTCACTAAAATAAATTAATTAATTATCTTAAAAATATTTTCTATTTTTTTCTTATTTTTATTTTATTTATTAAGAAAGTACTCTTACAAACTCATACCTTTAGTACACCTTTCACACATCACTTTTTTTTCACTTCAATCTTTCTATACTTCATGTATCACATCATAACAGATTTTTTTGACCTCTTTTTGCTGCCTTTGTCCTTTGAAATACTCCAGAAATTGTTTAAAATAAATCTATTTCAATCATTTTTTAAGAAGCAATACATACACATTAATTACACATTACAATTTCAAGTTAAAAACTAACCAAACTCCCTCCCTCTATCTTCTAAAATCATGCCAGCCATGAGGAAGTAATTGCTGCCAATTTCTTTTTTTTTTTTTTTACTTCATTTAAGTGTCTTTAACTCCTTCCATCTTTCTTTCTCATTCACACATTAACCCTTTATCATTCTTGCAATTTTTCCTCTCTATTTTTCCTCTCTTTCTCTCTTTATTTTCTCTTGTTCTTACAAGAGAAGCTTACTGCCCCTATTCTTTAAATAAGCTCCCACACATATTTCTTCAAGATCCTTTGGTAAAACTCTTGTTCAAAGCTTCCATAGATGATATAGGTAAAGTATAGTGAGAGTTTCATACATTAAATTACCTTCCATAAGCTTAAAAGCTAAGGATGATGATGCCAAAATGAAATACTCATCTTATCCATGATTATTCTCTTATAATATTATTATTTTCTTGCTAGCAATGGTTATATTTTGTAGATTTAACTTTTATGTAACTTTGATCATGTTTATATTTAGATCTATGAGTTTATAGTTTACTACCATGGATTTCTTTATATTTATGTTCATAGTAAGTGTAGATCTTGGTTTTGAACTCAAACAAGAGTGGTGAAATTCGTATCTAGGCGAGAGCCATATTTAAAAAACCACTTTCCAAGTGTTAAAATGGAAGTTTTACTTGAAATAATGAAGGCTTAATGGGTATATATCATAAATACTTCATTTTATATGGTTTAAAGGTGATTTTCAAATATTATTTTCCAAAACAAAATTTATTTTTGGATCTAGACAAAGGCCTAACTTAAAAACATGTTTTCCAACTCAAAAATGAAGTTTTTATTCAAGATATGGAAGGCTCTTAAGATAGGATATGTGGGGATGAATTTTCATAATTTTAGATGGATTTTATCAAAAGATTAAATTCGGATCTCAACCAAGACCAATTTTGGAAACCCATTTTTCAATACGAAAATGAAGGATTTGTTTAAAAATGAAAGGCTTATGGAATATGTATCAATAGGAGATGTTTTTGATAAGTAAATGGTAGATCTACTAATAGAGATTCTCAAAATAGGAAGATATTACAAAGTATAAAATTTGAGTTTTATCCTAACCTTGTGAAATTCGGATGGTTTCAAGGCCATGCCTTAAAAACCCTTTTACGAACTCCAAAACTTGTGTTTTATATGAAAAATGAAGAGTATAGGTCATAGATATCATCAAGTAATGATTTTTATAAGTTGAGATGGGATTTGCTAAGAAAAATATGTAGAACAACAAGTAGAAATAAAGTAGGAAAATTTGAGTTGTATGTCATTTTAAGAAATTCGTAATAATGGAGTAATGGTATGGAAACCCCTATTTTTCAAACTCAAAATGAATGTTTTACTAAAGAAATGAAGTCCTTAGTGACTAGGCATGGTTGAGCCTTAAGTTTCTAAGTATCAAATGAGTTTACTTAAAGGAATCACCACAAAAATAATTTTTACAAAATTCGGATTTTAGATGAACCATATTTAAAACATGTTTACAGAGTATACAATGGAAATTTTTGTTGAAAAATAAAGGCCCTTAAGGAATATACATAATGAGAACTTAATTTTAACAAGAATAAATAAATTTTATCAAGGAATTTTTCTAAAAATAAGTGGGAATTATCAATAATACAAGACTAGCCTTTCTAAGTTGATTTTTCATAAAATCTTACAAGGAAAAAAGTTTTCTAAAAATTTCTTTTATTCAATATCATCAAGAACATGTATATATTATATATATATATCTCATGACATATCATTTATGATAGTAACTTGTTCATATTGCATGTATACTTGCTTTGGATGGTAGAAACTTCATGAACTTTCACAATATCAATTTTCTAAAATGTTTTCGCTACTGGTCTGAACTAATCAGATCTTTTTTATGCATAAAAGTTTTCAAAACTTAAATATGATATTAGAATTAGATAGATCTTTCGAAGTAGATAGAAATCGGTATATAATTTGGTAAATTCCGAGTTAAATGACCAAGTTATGGCCGTTTTAAGTTGGAATTCCTACGTAGGACGAGAATTACGAATTTGATAGTTTGTATGAGATAGAGTGGATTAGTTTTGAGTTGAAAACTCATTTAGGTATTTCTTTTCTTAGGTGTCTTTTCTTTTGAGGATTCGTTGCCACCCGACTATTTTCGATTAAAAGACTGAAGTCCAATAGACATGTGAGTTTTCCTCTTATTTTGATACCTTGTTTGTGCTTGTAACTAGTTGCATTAGAATTATAGGAACAAGATAAAACTGATATGAATGGGATGGGATAGATAATGAGAATTTGATGTATGTATGCTAAAGAATACTAAAGCATATCGAAGCCATGAATCGATTAGATAACTGCACTGTTCATATTGTTTTGTTTATGTGTATGATATTGGTTGGTCACTCTAAAGAACGTATGGATAATTTGACCTAAACAAATATAAATTGGTCATGCATCGCATCGGTTAAGTTGCATTTGGTAGCGTGCTACTCCTACGCAGGTCAATCGGTATGGTCTGAGGTCACGTTTGGAGAATGAGACCCGATATCAGAGTTCATTCATAGGGAACTAAAGTCTACCGGGGATGCATCCCATGTATGAGCTTAGCCGAGTTAAGTGCTATGAGCCTGGGGGGCTCAGGGACTAGCAGCAGGTCGTGTAGACTTTCAATACCATCCCTAACCCTAGATACGGAGGGCATAAATCCGTTCTGTGTATGGGTTCCGGATACCCATACATAATTGTCTGCTTACGTGTTTGTTCATGCATAGCATATGGATGATTTATAACTTGCTTGTTATAGTACGAAATTCAAGGAACTCTCACTAAGCTAGTATAACTTATACCCCAATAGATGTTTGAATAAACAAGTTGATGGGAGAATGCTACCTGGGAATCGAGATGTTGGAGTTGAGTATAACTTTGGGATTCCGAGGAAGTAAGAATACTTGAAGATATTAGCTAGGTCTTGTGAATTGCTTTGTAATGGTTTTATGTAGTGAAATCTTTTGATGAATTATAATTGAAGTATAGTGAATTGTATTTCTTTTACATTGTTACTCAAGTTGTACCAATATAAAATGTATTACTCCGATGTGTCTTCTCCATGTTAGACCTTGTACATAGTATGGAAGCCTTCGCATGATTGAGGTGGTCATTCCTAGGCTTTAATATTGTGTACGGTGGACTGCCACGTTTAGGGTACTCTTCGGGGCGTGACACATCCCTAAACCTTTTACAATGCAAGTTACATAGATTTAACTAGGGTTTTGATAAAAATTATTGTTTCCTTAAAGTTATGGTTTTCTCCGAAGGTTAACGAAAACAAAATATATAAGCATTATCAAGTGGGATCGAAATCATGTTTTCAAATATAAAACTAATGAACTTTCATGTTTTGAGTATAGATAACAATTCAAAATCCATGTAGGAACAACTTAAGGTTTTTCTATACAAAAAAAGAAAACAAAGCATTAGGCTAAATGGGGTCGACCCAAGGACTTGTTGACGACTCTCAAAAGTCAATCACCCTTTGACATGCTAACGCTAGGTGGACGAAATATCTCTTTACAAGCCTATTTTGCCTTGAGTTGGACTTATAATAAATACAAACAAGGAGAAGCTAGAATTAACTTTTAGAAAGGATTTTATTGCGTTGACTAATATGCATCGGTCCATAAAACTTATTGGATACTAGGTATATGAATACTATCAATTATTAATTTAAGTGATAGATTTCAAAATAATGTATTAATGGTTATTTAATTTACAATTAAATTGTTTGTTTTACGTGCTATAATTAAAAGTAATATAGTAACAATTTTTTAATTTACAATTAAATTGTTTGTTTGTTGTACTAGTATAGAAATATGATTTATGAAAACCTTTGAAACCCCATTGTCCCATACTTTTAAAAGCTATATTCTTGGAACATGTTCTATACTTTCAAAGTGATTGTCCTAGCACTCATAGCCTACTTTCATAGATTATTTTGCTATAACCCTACCACTAATGGCGTATTATAGCCTTAGGCCATTTTTTTTTGGCTAAAAAAGGTCTAAAATTGCCTTAGTAAGCCAAATAAGGCGAGTTCACTTACCCCATTAACTCGCATCTTATGTTTGTGAAGGTTAGGGCCATATGAAGCAAGACTTGTAGCTAATGTGGCAAAAGCGGCAAGTCACAACTCAGATGGCCTTATTTTTTAAAAATTTGGCTAATTATACATAATACATATATATATGTAATTATAATATAATTTATACTTATTATTATACTTATATATGTATATAGTATTAATATTATATATTAATGATTTATATATATATATTTATATATAATAATGTTACCTTGAAATTAAAACATTAAATTAAATAATTCTAACAAATATAAATTAAAGTATATTATCAAAGTAATGAAATAAACTATTACATTGCAATGCAATCAAGTCCATTGAGCATGGAAATAAGGGAAAATATAGATGTCTTGGCATCAATAGCAATATACAACAATATAAATAAGAAATCTAATGAAAGCAATAAACAGATAGACAATCTGATGTCTATCACTTGAAAAAATGGGATATACTGAGGCGAATTTGTTCGTCTTAATAGGTCAAAATTTCGCATCCAATGAATTGCCATATTGGGCAAAAAGAGGTGAAATTCGTTTCAATGTCCATGTATGAGGTGAATTTCACCTCATATTGTCGTTGATGTTGCGAAATTTGCATCACATGTGGATACTGAGGCAAGTCTTGCCTCATGCCATGTCAGCTGCTATGTGAGGCGAGTTTCGCCTCTTATATTAACATAGGGGCAAAACTCATCTCTTACATTTTTTTAAAATAAAAACTATATTATTTATATGTCAAATTTAAATCAATAAATAATTATAATATATATCTCATATTTTGAATTATTAATTTATGATCATTTATATTACTAATTTTTTAATATTAATTATATATATATTTTATTAGAAATATTATGCTAATTATTGTAATTAATCACATTTTTTATTATCTCATTTTTTCTTACATAAATTCTATAAATAGTGAAAATATTATATTGTCATAAATAATTTATATTTGTGCAAATATTACACATTTCAAATCATGATATACCTTGAAACTTTGATTAAAATTTATTAATTACTTAAAAAAAATAAACATGATGAAAAATAAATTAAAAAGAAAAAACCATACTCTAATAGCAATAAGACATTACCTTGACTTTTATTTTGTTGAATTTGTAGTAATAAACTGATAAGATGATCTAAACTTGCAAAATTGATACACAAAAATATCGATTTAAAAGGAGTAGAAATGAAAAAAAAAAAACATGGAACAGATGAGAGGAAAAATGGAAGAGATTGTTTGGAAATGGAAAAATAGAAGAGGGAAAATGAATTAGCAGGGAGTTGTAATTTATAGTGGTAGGTTGAGGGGAGTGTGGCCTCCACAAAGTTATGACGTGAAATTTGCCCTATGCTTTACACAATGAGGCAATCCTAGTCATAAGACAAAATTTACCTCATTGTCCCACTCAACAAGGTAAAATTCGCCTTAAGACCAAGATAATGCAGCTATCATTGCCTTCAATTGGCAAATTCATATTTTTCGCACACGCGCCAACCATTTATTGAAAAATTTTCATTCCTGCACCAATTTCCCTGGCAATTTATTTACCTTTTAAGGTTAATTTTTTAATTTATTAAAGATAAGTGTGAATAATATTTATTAGTTGATTATTATAATTTAAATCATATATATGCAAATATTATTAATGGAAATTAATTAACATATGATGTTAAATTATATGTTGATGTTAGTTCTTTATAAAATTGAACACACCAATGTAAATTTTGCATGTTTTACATATCTTATAATTAAAACCCGTTATTTATATTATCCCAAAATTAATCAACTTTATATTTATGTGTTATGTTCTTTAATATAGGTTTGATGATAACAAAAGGGGATTAAAGTATTTAATATGTTTATTCTTAGTATAGGATTTTAAATAAAATAGAAGTTGTACAATATAAGTTGTAGAAGTCAAAAGATGCTTCGGAACCTTAATAAGGTATTCTCAATAAGAATAAGAAACAATACTTAGTTTAGAACCTTTGGAAGATAAGAACGAGTAACGATTGAGAATCAGAAGCAATTTCAAAAACTTTGTGACAAGGTAGTAGCTTGGCTTAGTCAATATTCTATTTTAAGACCTTCATCATAAAGAGAATAAGCTTTACAGAGTTGGTTCAAAAGCTTTACCATAGAAGAACAGTACACAATTTTTTAATTAGAAGCTTTTTCAGAACCTTTCAAGCTTGGCATGAATTTTTTCAGATTTTTAAAAATCATTAAAATGTTGGATTTTTAATTTTTTTCAAGACCCCAGCTCTATTTGTAAAGTATATTTGGGTAATATACTTGATATCTTTTACTAAAGTTGGCTTATTTTTATGAGGATTTTATCACATCAATTTTTTTTTTTTTTACAAGATCATTTATTTTGGATATAGTTGTTGTTATGATTTTGTTCTAAAAAAGATTAGGGAAATTTTTCAGATTTATACATGATAATTTTAATGGATATGCAGTTGAAAATGGATAAGAATAGATGGTTATAAAGATAAAGATACAATTCAAGTTGAAGATATGGTTATTACATGAAAATATGCTCTCACAATATGAGGGATATTACAACAGACTTCAGGTTTTTCGAAGTTAATCTTCAAGATAAGATCACGAAAAGATCCTAGTGGATCTCTCCATCAGTTTATCAAGTTTTTTGAATTTCAAAACAATAAATAAAATAGAAGATTTTGGCTATTATCTTTTTAAGATTATCTGCTCGTCATTTTCAAATTGAGGAAAAAGATCCCGCTTTCCAAGGCTAGTAGTCGTTGGTAGAAATATAAGAGAACAACAATAAGTTACAAGATACGAATATATAAGCTCTCATTTTTAGCGCATACAATTGCTCATTACTCATTTGATCTTTTGTTGTGAGGTGTTGAGAGTTATTCATTGTTGTAGTAGAGTGATTAACCAAGTGTAGAAGCTAGAGAGACTCGTAGTACACTTTGCCTTAAAGAGGCTTGATTTGCAAACTCTCAATTTATGATTTTGATATAGTGAAACACAACCGGTAAACAACCGAATCCCCAGCATGGAGCTAGAAAAGAAGACTAACGCACAAGGAATAACCTCTATATATCACTGAGCCAGCTTTTCTCTCTTTATCTTTTTTTTATTGTAAGTTAATTGCTTATTGTATTGCTCACATCGTTGTAATTTCAAAATTAAGAGGGAATTTTAAAATCATTTGAATTGAAAAATTTAATTTTTAATACTTAATCAATTCATCCCTCTTGATTAGGTTAACGGGACCAACAATGATATGTAAAAACTAAACATGACACAACATACATGCTACTCATCATGCAATTTGTCCATATAAGCCAACAAAACATACTACGAGTCTACGAGCCATGATGATCCACATGATCAACAATGCAACAAAGAAGTCCAGAGAAGATAGAAATAACATAATCTAAACATAAAAAACAATGAAAATATAAATAATAAGCATGCCTAGTGTCTCTGATGCTAGTTCTATCGGGCACAGCCTGATCCTATAATGGAAGTCAACCAAGACACTATTGCTGGGAAGTCGAAGGTAAGGATGCTACATAGAGTTTCCGACCCGCCGATCCATTAAAAACCCTATAGGGTTTGGGGTCAAGTTTGGATATATAATAAACCCCTACAAGGTTATAGGGTCAAGGTTTAGATCATATAACAAACCTGATAGCTACCTAATAACCTGATATTATAATTTAAAAAAATAAACAAATGAAAACATTACTAAAGTGGCAAGGAGAGGAAAAAGGATATGAATGAACTACCATCTTTTTTATCTCCTAATGAAGTTTTTTCTTTTATGTCTAGTAAACTAGTTATGGGTTTTAGAACTTTTTTATTAAATTTTGTTCAAGTTATGTTTGTTGTAAGATTAATATTATTTGTTGTCTGTTATATTTTAGTCCCAAATATGAGATTTAATTTAACCATATTTTTAAGATATTATATTGACAAAAGTAATATATTTATGTGTTTAAATGTTATATAATAAATGTGGTTTGTAACATTTTCTATCAATTTCACATGCATCTTTGCATTTTTGGACTATAGGAAAATTATGTTAGAATCACTGGTTTTTCTTAAATTTATTATTAAAATTTAAAAATAGGATTAAAAAATTAGGGTTATAAGGTTAGGTGCCGAGTTCTAAATTAAACCTTGTATAGTGGATTTTGATATAACATGAAAACCCTATAGGGTTATAGGGTTAGTTTGGCAGACCCTATGGGGTAGCGAGTCAGGTTTCCAGTTCATATGATCCATCAAAACTCGACTCAATTACATCCTTAGTCAAGGTGGTGTCAAATGATAACTAAAATGTTGTATGGGGGTCTATGGAGGATATTGGATGAACTTACAGGTATGGCTGGTGCCACACTTGGGAATGTGTATGATCCAAAGGGGCTACCTTCAATGAAAAATGACCAAAACTCGCCCCCTTGACCATGAGGTGAAATCCGACAAGGAAAGTTAGACTCTTTGCTATCTGGAGCTGCTAGATGACTCGTGAGATGGATCATATGGTGCGTGCATGAACATAGATGGCTAGCTTAGGCCGAAAAAAGAAAAAAGAACATAGATAGCTGGCTTAGAATCCAATAAAAACCCTGGTAAGGATGCAAATGAGGTATTACTGGCCTGAAGGAAGACATCGAAGGAGGACAAACATAGTTCATTAACATATTAATTTAATCCTACATCTTGTCCATTTAACGTTGTTATGTAGTCCTATTGTTATAGGGTAAATATTATATGGAAATTTTATATTGTAATTAGATTTGTATTTAGAAATATTATAAAAAATAGAAAACATAAAAGTAAAAAAAAAATGGAAACACATGTGCTTGCACATGTGTGAAAGTTCCCAGAAGTTTCTAGTTTTTCTTTTTGGGCATAGAGGAATGCTATTATATTTTGTGTATATATACTAATCTATTATTAATGAAAAATAAGAAGAAAAATTTTATCCCCAAAATTTTATATTGGTTTTTTGTATCCGGAATTCCAAAATCTACTTGTATTTGAGTAGATTTGGCTTGTATTCGAGCTAACCCAACTTGTATTCAAGTTGGATTTATTTTCTATACTCTTTTCATTGATTCATTTCCTTGTTTGAATCTCCACCACGTTTCAATTGGTATTAGAGCCACAATCCACCATGGTTGGCACATATTTGTATATTGAAGAGATGATTAACATTGTTCATCGGGTCTTCAAGGAGCATTAGGATGAACAGGATAGACAATTAAAATCTATCATGGATGAAGAGGGTAGGAAATTAAAATCTACCATTGAGGCCCTAACGAGAATCCAACATCAACAGCGAGGAATTAGTTCAGTTGTTACAGACTCAGTTGTAACCATAGGTGGCGATCAATGGAGTAAGCGATGTATCGCTGACGTTGGTGTCGGAGCAGCGGCAAATCGTTTCCACCACATTCTAGCCAAAAAGTCGTAGTGGAATCACCAATCGTCAAACATTCTCACCCTTACATAGAAGAAAAAATTACCTAAGGTATGTGTCATCACAAGCTAGGGTTTGTCGAAGATGTCGCTATCGATTCCTTCATATTCAATGAGCAATACAACAATTTCCCAAGGTATGGTTATGTTGCTGATCCTAGTTCTACTTGAAATGACCAAAATCTTATATACATTAGAAATTGAATTTAGATAGATTTAGATAAGTTAAATGAATCATAAGATATAATTAGACAAATTGAAATAATTAGATTAGTAAATAATTAAGTTGAATTTGAGATTTTAAATTCCTAAAATCTCTAAACATGTCTTCAAAATGTTTAGAGGATTCCTAAACCTTCAATCTATAGCCCAAAATATCAATTCCTAAATCTTTGTAAAATTTAAGTTCATTTGCTTGTATCAAAATATCAGTTCTTAAACTCGAACTCAAATTAAATATCCTTTTATCTAAAATAAATTCATAAATTAAGTTCTTATTTAAGATCTTAATTTATAACCTATCGGTTCATAAATAATCTTTTAAATGCTTCTAGAACTAAAGATATTGATATGAAAGTTCTAAATCCGATACTCTTATTATAAAATATCCTAATTTAACAGAAGTGGATATCTTATTTATCTTCTAGATTATCTTCTGAAATTCCTTTCAAAGCTATGTTTCGATTTCATATTCAAGGTACGCAATAACTTGTGTGGTGATTGTTAGGATAGACATCTTAAATGGACTAAAAACTTAAACTCGGCATAATAACTGTTTGAATTGGTTGTCTATTCTACTGTTTAAATCCGTATCTGTCCCGGTATGGTAGATCGGTATCCGGCTCGAGGAGCAGCACCTTGCTCAGATTAGAGGCATGGTAGTTTAGGCACTTAGACCACCCTTGTCATTCTGATATGACTTTCATAAGTGGTTCAATGGGTAATCGATGGGGAATTTGGTATCGGTGTAACATTTGCTTAAACTTTGGGGGAAGTACCATGGTTTAGTTCAACATTTATGGGAACGGTGAACTAAATTCATGTTGTGGACTGAGTCTAAATAGAGTTGCGTAACGGCTTGAAACCCTAGATGAGATTACTTAATCGTTATGGTAAATTTATCTAGGAGATATAAGTATCCAGACTGCTTAAATCAACCTCCTGAGCATTGTGATCGTTACTCAGGTTCCCATGCTATCCCTGTTGTCCGGAGTTTGAATACTCACGTGTTGATTTGTTTACTTTAAAGAAAGATAATAAATTATGGTTGTCGCATTTGCATTTAGTTAAGCTCATGTGCCACATCGCCTGTGATTGTGTTGTTGTGTACTGAGCTCCGGCTCATTCCTGTTTATGTTTATCTTTTTACAGGTTGTTGATGAAGTTGTTATTGCTGATGATGAAGATGAGTAATGAGATGATGATTTGATGATGATGTGGAGGTTGTTGATGTTGTTGTTCTTATTATTGTTGTTGTTGTTGATGTGATGATGATTGTCTCGGGCATCGGGCGAATTTGAAGATTTGGGAGATGAGTGAAATGTAATAGGATCGAGATATATTTGTATTTTGTTTCTTCTTTGTTTTGTTTTATAGAGACTGGATTCATTTATAATTTGTATTTTCATTTAAGGACTTGTTATTGCCCATGTTTTGTAAATAAGCTTTTCTAAAGATTTGTTTAAGTGAAAATTTTTCCACTTTAGAAATGTTTTATTAAAGTTTATTTTTCCGCTGCTAAATCCAGTTGTTGCTAGAATCTAACTAAATGATTTCATAACCTAAAATTAAATAGCAATGTTCAATATAAACACCTTCTTTTAAGACAACCTTACGTATAATTCTTAAGAGTTATACGTGATTGGAGACTTGGTGTGCTTAATCTGAGAGTTGAGCATGTCGGGTCTTTACACTATTGTAAGGAACAAGTATGTTGGTGATTTAGATGAATTGAAACAAAAAAAAATGTTGTTTTGGTGTATAGCATATAACAATAGGAGCAAAGGAAATATGCTAATAAAAAAGGTGAGGAGAGAAATGGGTTTAGTACTACTGATAAATGTAAGGTTATTGTTGATAAGAGTACTTTTCATGGTAAAGAAGAAAAGGCTCTTTCATTCTACAATGATGGATGTAAATTTTTAACCACTTGTAATCCCCTTGATTTTACATAACCCGATTATAATAAATATTATAAATAAAATGTAAAATCATAAAAGAACTATAATAAAAATATCAAAAATCATTCCAAATTTTTCGCGATTTAAATTTTTAAGTATGAACAAATTAGAATAAAGAATCTTTATCACTAAGACTTTAAAAGTTCATAATGTTCGAAATAAAAGAATAAAGAAAACTATTAAATATTTAAGAACTTAAGTATTAATGTTCGAAAAATATTAATACCTTCAAGTTAAATAATTCTGAGTCTATAGAAACTAAAATTCTGATCTAATCTAGTAACTTATAATTAGTAAAAAGAACCAAGCAACAAATATAAAATAAATATAAAATTTATAATCTATTAAAAACTGTAGAATAAATTTATAGATAGAAATGAATTCATATGTGATTTCAAATCTTATAAATTTATAATAAAGTCGAATTAAGGGTAATACAATTATTAGTTTATCAAAAACCACTAAACAAAACTTTTAAACAGATAAAACATAATTTACAATAACAGGTATAAAAACTAAAAAGTAAAAGCATTAAACTAAAGATTCTATGAATACTATCGTATTCAGAATATTTAATATTGTTAATATGTAAATTTTTATCCAAAAATATTATCAAATTAGTATTTATCATACATATCATTTAGATCTACAAAATTGACTTTTTACACAAGTTCATATTTTTTCCCACTCCTTACATATTTATGGGTTATAAATTTATCATCTTCTTTTTGTTTTTGTATTTTTATTCATCCTAACTCACTTGCTTTTTTTTTTGTTTAGTTTTACATTTCTCCTCTATTTTCATCTTCAACTCCACTGGACAAAACAAATTCCAAACAAAAAGTGAAAAATTAAACACATATAAACATATCTTTAATAGAAATTCTATGTATACCATAGTGTTCAGAATATTTAATAACGAACATATGAAAATTTTCATTAAAAATTATTACCAAATCAATATGTATCATACGTATCACTTAGACCCACAAAATTGATTTTTTTCATAAGTTTATATTTTCCCTACTCCTTACGTAGTTGTTGGTTATAAATTCATTATCTTCTCTTTATTTTTGTATTTCTATATACCTTAAACTTAAGATAATTATATAACTTAATATTATTAAAATATTTCCTACAACTAATCAAGAAATTACGGTGCAAATTGCACCAACAATTCGGTGCAAGTGGGAACAAAACACGGTGGGGATTGTCTTGAATTTATCTAGCCGAAATCCTTCAACAAATTGCATTAGATAAGATCAAAACTGACCTTAGGATTCCTTGCAAGTTGGCATGAAACGAATTGCCTTCAAATTGGCTAAACTGTTATGTAGAAGCATCTCGTCCCTATACCTATCAAAGGCCATCTCATTCTAACTTATATATATTAATATACATAATAACAAACAAAGATCATAAATCCTGTGCACTTAAAAACCGTAGCTTTCATTTCCTTCTCTATAAATAAAGCCAACATCATTTTTTTATTTCCTAAAGCTTGAGATGCTCCTTTCCCAAACAAAGAATGTGGGAACAAATTCACATTTTTCCACTAGAAACTCAACTATACGTTACTTTACATGACAAACAAAACACAAAAAAAAGCTCTAAAAACGCCTGGAATTGGAGTGAATAAGGTAAGATCCGAAAATCTTTAATTACACCATTTTGATCCAAAAATCATAGATTAATGATGAGTTTTAATGATTTAAGTTGTTATATGTGTAGAAATATCTTGCATAAACATATAGGAACGTTTTAGAATGAAGAGACGTGAAAATTGGTCAAAATAAGACATGAACCAGCTTGAAGATGATGAACAGTACCGCCAATACTGTTCACGTGAATAGTAACACGAATTTTGCAGAAAATAAAAAAATTAATAATTAATTAATAAGATTTAGTTATAAAATCTGTTAAATTATTCCAAATGTTGTTGTTGTTGTTATTATTATTATTATTATTGTTGTTGTTGTTGTTGTTGTTGTTAATGTTATTAATTTTATTATCAATTATAATTATCTATTACTACTTATTATTGATATTATTATTATTAATAATGATATGATTATTATTACTACTATTATTAGTGATATTATTATTATTATTATTAATCAGATTATTATTAATATAATAATTATTATTATTATCCTTATTGTTAATATTATTATTATCATTACCAATGTTACTATTAGTAACATTGTTATGATACTATTATTATGATAATTGTTATTATTAATACCAATATTATTTTTTTATAGCACTAACGAATATCATTATCATTATAAATATATATAATTATAAATAATATTATTAATGATATTATCACTATTATGATTATTACTAGTATTATTGCTATGATATGTATTATTATTATTGTTATCTTTAAGATTACTACTATTTTAATACAGTTATTATGAAAAATAATATTGGTATTACTAGTAAATTACCTTATAATTAACATTATCAATATTACTAACATTATTATCATTATTATTTATATTATTGTACTTTATAAATGAAAATAAAGTATAATAATTGTAAAATACTTATTTTATGCATAAGAATGAAAATTTAAATAAAATAAAATTTTGAATAATATAATACCTTTTACATATCAAGAAAATTATATAAAGTAAATAAAGAAACACGATGACACTAAATAATAGTAAATAAATACGAGTACTATAATGGGTCGGGTAAGGAACAATATAAACATGGCAATAATAATAATAACTATAAAAATAAGCCTACTAAATATCAATTTTTCGAATGCTCGATAAAAATATAAAATATTTTAAGATCAAGACAAACAAAATAAAAATAAATATCAAATAATAATTAATTATTATAGGATCATTAAAGGACCAATACAAGTAATGGAAATTAAATTAAATATCAAGATAGGACATCTAGATAATTATAGAAGTTTAGTTACACTATTTTTATTATGTTAATAAATAATTTGTCATAATAAGTGACAATGAATTGTAATTAATATAAATAAAACTAATATATCTTAAATGAATTACTTTATTAAGTAAAATCATATTGGATTGATTAAACTAATTAAAATAGATTTAGTATTTGAATTAGGCGATTAGTTTCGATTAACTAAGCTTAAATTAATATACTAAGTAAAACCATAAAAAGAAAGGAGTACGTAATTTCTAAAATATGTCTAATTCAGAATTAGTGTAAATAATAGTATAAGTTATACCATAACTAATCTAGTGAATATATTATTTCAAATATCTTATTTTTGGAACTAATAGAAGAATAGATTAGTTAAATAATAAATATTTATTATTTCATTTCATAGGAAAAATGTATCAATTCTCGAATTTCCAGTAGCATATTCTGATAGTTTAGCGAGGACCACAGGTGACTAAATTTGACTTTATCATACTATTTATACTTGTAATATAGCTACATTTATAATAATAATATCTAAAACCAATATGCATGTGAGATTTGCATACTGCATGATGTTTGGTGTATGCTTGATTGCCAAAATTATTCTATTACAAGTTCTAAGTTTATTGTATGATAATTACTGTATGAAGCATGTTGCTATTGTCTGTGAATTGTATGATCACCTTAAACCTGACTAAAAGCTTTTGACACCATAAATGAAAAATGACCATGCATTACACGATTTGCATAAACAGCATTTGAGAAGTGGCAGCCTACTACGTGTTAGTATTCGGTCCTCTGATAATGCTTGGTTGACCTACGCTAAAACCTATTAGATCAACACAAGGTTACCTTTGAGTTATAGGTATTATAGGAACTAAATGGTAAGCGAAGGACACCACTTATGGTATCGCTTTGAAAGGACTAACACTTAGTGGAGTTTCTAAGGTAGAAAATAGGAAATGAGAGATTTAAGATATGGTTAATTTAAAGAGATAATTAAAGTGAGTATTGTTGTATGCTTAGTCTCTCCTAGGTAGGTGGGCCATAGCACTGTGATCCTTCAACCCCGATGAGAGGGCGTAAATCTCCATCCTGCTTTGGATTCTAGATCATCCAAGCTTGTAATATGCATATGATTGATTGTTGCATTAAATGTGATTGATAATTATATTTGTTTGCTATTGGTTGATGTGGTGTCTGGTCAGGTCATCTCATTGTGACCGTGGTGTGCTCACCCCCCAACAGTTTTTGTGCAGGATTAATACTAGTAGGGATTGGGCTAGGAATATGTGAAGAGAGTTTCTCCAACGACTCTAGTGAAGAGAGTTTCATTATTTGGTAGGGGATATCGATTCTCTGTGATCTTGGTAGAAAGTGGACAATCGGATTCCATAGTTGAAATCCAGTAATATAATATATCATTTATATGAAAGATATTGATAAATAAATAGAGTCTTATACACTCTAACTTACAAGACGGCTTTCATATTATGGGTGCACACGTGATATGATAGCTTTAGATTAATCCTACTAGGCCTCCTTTTGAGGCATGACACCACTGGTCATGATAAGAATATCAAGTATTGCCATACAGGAACTGGGAAAGTTATATATATCTTTTTGGTACAAAAGATCCCTTATGTGGTAAAAATAGACCTAGATGATAATAAACAAAACATATTGTTAATTGGTATGAGTGATAGGAAGATTGTGCTTGCTTGTAAGGATTTTAAAGAGATGGATGAGAGGGATGTTGTTGTTTGGAGTATGTCGATGGAAGGTTTTGCGTATAATTGATTGCAGAGAGAAGAATTGGATCATTTAAGATGGATGATCAGAATGAATTAATACCAACTCGGACTGTCACTGGTTAGTGGGTTTGTATAGACTATAGAAAGTTGAATGATGCCACCAGAAAAGGCCACTTTCCCCTGCCTTTTATCGATCAGATGCTTGAAAGACTAGCAGGACATGAGTACTATTGTTTCCTTGATGGGATGTCTGGATACTTCCACATACCCATAGCTCTAGAAGACCAAGAGAAAACTACTTTTACATGTCATTATTGTCACGCCCTGTCACGCCCCAAAGTGTGCCCTACAAGTGACAGTCCGCCACACTCAACATTTAATCTCAAGTGAGACAATCCTAGTCTCCCCATGAGCTTAAACATCGAGTGTAAGGCTCGCTCTCAACATTTATAGATCATACTTTGCTTCGTAGTAGCTTAAAGAGATATACACAGTAGCAAGAATGTAAACCATAACCGTCATACAGAGAATTATTCTATTACATGATCTAGGGGGCATACCCCCGATAACACCAGTTACCAATTCTCAATCCCCACATTTCCTTACATTGCCCTTCAATTACCGATTCGGAAAATGGAATTAGATTCCATTTCTAATCTTTAGACCCCGGCCTCATCAAAAGCTCCTTAATATCTAAGGCCGTACCTGGTGTCCACGGGTCCTCGGAGAAAGCCAAAGGTACTCATACTGCAACAGGAAACTATAGGGGTATAAGCTACACTAGCTTAGTGAGTGGAACTTCCGAATTACAATAAACACAACACATTCAACCAAGTAATTAAGCAACCAAGTGAAATGCATCAACAAGTGAGTTTAGCAAACATATGACCAGCCGGAAATCATATGTGGATGGACTTGCGCCCTCCATCCCGGGTTAGCAGATTAACGAATCCTGCGGTACGACGCCGTTTAAGCTCACGGTCAACTGAACAATAATTCATTTTATGGATCACGATTAACCAACAAGTATTCGTTTTATGGATCACGAGAAACCAACCAATGCTAATGCTTCATCCCCATCGTGATATGAATGAATTCAATTACACTTGAGTCAAATATACATTAATTCAATTCTTTTAGGTGACCAAATTATTCGCAGACATTCAATATCACACACTAGAGATTCAATCCATAGCTTAACACCCGGTTTCGATTTCTTAAGGTTCATTTCACACATCAACAACAACAGACAAATCTATAATTCCCATATAACCCCATCATGCATAATCATCCTTTTTATCTTCACCTAGCTACTAGTGCGACTATCATTACAATCACAAGCAATAATTGAAATCGGAAGAGGAACTCACTGGCCATGGTACGCCGGTCTCTTATCAATATGGTAGTCGGGTGATACAGTATCGTCGTGTTCAGATTCACCTACCAAATAGAATAGCCTAATAAGAATCTCATCACTAAACTACTTCAAACTATGTATCTATACTACAAAATCGGAATTCTGCTATTTGCGGAAGCTCCAACTTAAAACGGCCATAACTTGGTCATTTTAACTCGGAATTTCGCAAATTTTATATCGATCTCTATCTACTTCGAAAGATCTATCTATTTCCAGAATTATTTTCAAGTTTTGAAAGTAGTAAGGCCACGGAACAGTGGGATCAGTTCTGTTCTGTCACTTTCCCGATTTCGAAAAATTGTTTTGCTTTTGATAAAAATGTTCCTAGTTGATGATTCATGCATGAATGGTATGGGAATGAATTACTAATATGAATGCCATGTGATGGACTTAATATATGCATGGTCATAATGATTTTGTGATAATAAACTCTTATGAACTCTCAAGTGTTGGAAAATCCCATAAAGGTCATTTCTAAGAAGCTATTCTTCCACTTAATGTTCCTTAGGTTTTTTGACTTTTAATCTTGTAATACACTTGTTATCTATCTAAAAATAAGTCCTCAAGGTCTATAATAGTCATGGCCTTCATTCATGCATAAAAATCCACATTTTTCATTTGCTAAACATCTTTTTAAACTAGCTACTTGTAGAAATCCGAATTTTGTAAATCTCATTTCCTTGCATTTTTCTTATGGAAAAACTTGTTTAATGCATTAAAATTTGAAGTTCCAATATATATATTATCTAGGACTTCATTTAGCTTATAAAACATCCAATTTAGACTTAAGTTCTAAGTGTTCTTGTGGGCATGAACCTAAGTTACGAATTTGACTACTCATCCATATTTCAATACTTTCCATTCTAACCTTACTCCTTATTTTTATGTCTCTACTATGCCTAAACTTACCTAAGTTTATAAAAATCATTCCTTCAATATACCTATTATACATACCCTTCATTTTTCTTATGAAACATGAGTTTAGAAATGATTTTGTGGGTTTTTGAAGTAGGGTTTCCATTTCATCCGAATTTTCAACATTTCATATTTGACAAAGTCCTTCCTTTTTCAATGTTCTTGCCTTCCACATGTGAATATTTACCATCTAGCATCTCTATATATACACAAGACTACATTTTTTATGATCATCAATGTATGGAAGCAAAAATATCTCTATGATCATACATGTTCATGAAGTTGTGAATGTCTAAACCTTAGATCTACTATATATAGTGTATAAATCATGGATCTCATGGTATGAACAACAATATATATGCAAGATCTCTACTTTACATGCATGAACAAGTTGAATTTCAAACAAAACTCATTCAAGGGCTAGATCCACTTCTTGAGATGGCTTGAGATTCTTGTAGTAGTGTTTTCATGTCCCTTGCTCATGCTCATTGGGATTTAGATGAGAAAACACACAAGAATGATCTTGCCATAACAAGATTTAGGATGAACAAAGCCTAAATATACATACCAAAAGAAGTCTTGAAGAGGAAAGAAGAAGAAACAAAGTTGAAATTGTAAGGGAATGGGGGAGAGGGACTCACGGCACACTTGGAGAGAAAGAGAGGACTTTTGTTCTTTTACAATTTGAAAAATAAGAAGGAAATGAAGAGAGAGAGAGAACATTTAGTATATATACTAAATGAATTAGGGTTTAGTTAATTAAAAAGAAGTAAAAATAACTCAATTGAGAGGGAAATAGGAAGGAGGGGCGCCAGCCATCCCTTGTGTGGGTGTGTGTGTTTTGAAAATTTTAACTTTTGTAATTTAGTAAGTGGAAATGTAATAAATGTGATAATTAATTTAGAGACAAAATTTCTTGGAAAAGAAAATTGAAATGAATAGTTGTAAGGATGTAAGAATAGGGTATGGGTAGTGTGTAGTGTAGGTTGTACTTGTGAATAGTAGACAAGACATCTACTTTACCGGTTGTTCGAAAACAGGAAAAAGCTATAACTGTAATTTTTATAGCTGGAAAATTATGAAATTGATATTTTTGGAATCCTTATAAAATTACGGTTCTAATGAATATTCCGGAATATTTTTCTGAATCCGTGGCCCGGGGCACGCTTTTCCGTAATTAGGCTCGGGAAGGCCCGGAATTGAAAAATTCCCGAATTTAAAACTTTCAAAGGTTTAAAATGTACTCTAGAACAATAATTCAAATTCATTTACTTTATAAAATTTCTTTTATTATGAAATCGAAGGAAAGCCGGATCTAGGGTTTCTAGACTCCTATCACTAATCTGGAATCTGACCGATATAGGGTTTCGTTCTCCGGTTTCCAAAGTTCGTCCGATTACTATCCGATCACTAGGAGAACTAGGGTATACCTTATAATAATAATAATAATAATAATAATAACCATTTAGGTAACTAAAATATTAAATCGTACTGGAAGACTCACTAATTACCGGTAGTAACGAAATACGAACAGATTTGAAAAATTAGATAATTCTAGCTATGTGAAAATTTGTAAAACTAATAACTTAGAGATCCTTTAGAAATATAAGTCTAACGGCATTAAAACATATTCTTAACATTTCGAATCCCAGAGCGTGTTTTTCGAAACTGACACCTGATCTGCTTGGAATAGGTCGGAATTTCATTGATCTCATCTTTACAGAGTATCCTAGACTTAATACGAACCGATTACACCTTTTTCGTCTTGTTCCACTCCTGGGTTTAGGAATACGCGATTGCCGGGTCTAGGTATGGAGTTTCTCGGGAGGTTCAAGGACTTAGGTTTCCGGGTTGACCTTCCGGTTCGCTGCCAAAATAAAAACTAATATTTTATACTTACATAACTTATTTGATTGGTGAGATTTATTTTAAGGGCGATTTCATAAGAACTTAGTATCTCACAACGTTCTTGGAATTCTTTGGATTGGGTTTTATTCCCGAAGGTTAATCATTATCTACTTCTTAGCAATTTGCTTTAGGGCTCCATTTTACCCGAATTTGTAAGTTATAGCTAATTAGAAAATTTATCGTACGTAGGGGTTTTAGAATGGAAGTATATCGGGTTGCTATTTGTTTATGAGGTTTCTTATTTTTCTCACAACCCAGAATTTCTGGATTCTTTTGGAATTTGGGACTTGTCGAAGTTCGATTTTAACTCGGAGTGACTTTCAGGGTTTTATTTCCTAAGTTCATCTTTAGAATTATTTGTTGAAATTTTCCAGGGCTTACACGCCCCTAAGGGTATCCTAAGCGTGGCAGCCCGCCACATATAATATCAAGACTCAAGAATGACCACCTTAGTCATGCGAAAGTTTTAGTATTACATGTAAGACGTCTAGCATGGTAATAGGAGATACTTTTGGGAAGTATGTTTTAAGCAAGTAAAAATGAACATACAATGATTTAGAAATAAAATAGATCATAATATTCATAATCAATGGTCTATTACATGATTCTTAGGGGCATACCCCCGCTAAATTCTGAAGATCGAAATAACTAATAGCATGTACAATAATTTAATACTACATCAAGATTTCAAAGGAATTATAATCTAAATCTTCAAGTAGATTTCCTTCAAAAGCTCCAAAAGAAAACTTACGCAAATATGTGGAGACATCGGGTACAAAAACAGATGTTCTTGAGAATGCAAATATCTATAGGGACGTAAGCTTACGAGCTTAGTGAGTAAATCCCAAAAATTCATACTTGAAGTAAAATATCAACCAAGTTTATTAGGCAAGCAAATTGGATGTAACAAACACATAAGCATACAAGACATGACTTCGTTCGTGAGTCATATGTTGAATGAATTACGCCCTTCATTTGGGGTTGGGTATTCCGACAAATTACTGCCACAACTTCGTTTAAAATTTTTTTTATAGATCTTACCAGCTCCTATACTCCATAAAAAACATGTAGTTATTACAGGCTCCTACTAGCTACCAATTTATGTAGTTCTTACCGGCTCTTACTTGCCACCTACATGATATACCGGTTATGCCTACCGCCACTATCATACACTTCTCCCACCAATTGTATAATAGCGAATGCAATGTGACTTAACATATGAAGTGCATGCATAAATTCTTAATTAAAGTCTAGATGTTTGTATTTTAGTTCCTTTTCAAGTGAGCAACCAATTTCAAATACTTCAATGTAATAATACACAAAAACTTTATTACAAGCAATTCATGTCTCGATATACTTAATATTCTTTCAACATTTTATCATACAACCTCTATTTTATCTTGCCTAAATTCTAATGTAACTAAATTTATAAGCACAATCATAAGTATGAGAAATAAAAGGGAAGTAACTCACACAGCCATGATGACACATTTTTCATTATGGATGAGTCGATCGAGAATCCCATTAATCGTAATAATCCTCTGGATACGTACACTCCTCCTCGGGATCACATAATCAAGAAGAATACCCTTAATGAGTATTTCTTATTGATTCTATTGTACTTTTCAAAAACTATATTATAAGATCGTTAAAATTCATATAGAGGGTAATTCTAACTTAAAAATGGTCATAACTTAGCCATTTTAAATCGGAATTGCGCATATAATATACCGTTTTCTATCTATTTGAAAAGATTTATCCAATTCTAAAATTACTTTCATCAAACTAAGTCGTTTGTGCTCCGAAATAGTGGTGATCGGATTCACCACGAATTTTACAAAACCTATTTTCTTCTTTTTATCAAAACTTGAATAAAAGAGATAGATATTATAGTAGTTTGTAAGACCTTTGAAATGTACACACACACACACACACACACACACACACACACACATACACACACATATTCATTGACTCATGTTAGATGCATGAAATTAATGAAGTTGTCTCAACCATGAATTTTTGGTAAAAGTAAAGTCTTCTATAAACTTTGGAAAAATAAAACTTTTGAAAATTTCTTCTTAGTTTTGCTAGAAAATTCTCAAGTTATTTAAATGAGTATTTTTCCTTAATTCCATTTCCTTAGTCTTTTTAATTTCAAAAGAATGATTTTCATTTTTCTAAACTCCCTATAGTTTAGTTCTTAATACTTTTTGAACGTAGTAATGATTCTATATTAAAGAAGTGATTTCCTAAGTCGTTCATTAATCTTATTCCTTAAGATCATCTTATTTTTATGAAAGGAAAATTCTTGGTGTTTGTCAAAATAGTTTAGTTTGAAATTCAAAGTATTGATGAAAGTGAGGTTTGGTAAAACTTTTGCTTAAATAAGAATTCTTTTCCATTTTATTTCTTTTAAAGTGTATGTATGTTTTGAAGAAAAATTTCGATGTTCTTTGGTTATTTAAAATTTATGATGAATTTCTCTAGATTTCTAGAAAAGATTTGTTAAGATAAATTCCTAAGTTTTTATGAAAATCATTTCTTCATGGCAATATTATTTTGGAGAAGAACTTCTATTTTAAGAAAACTTTTCATTCTTTATCTTGTTGAGACAAAATCAATATGGTCATGCATGATCATGAATGTAGAATTGTAAAAACATAAGAAAGACATAATAAGTAATAAAATAAACAAGTAAAAAAAAATGTTAAGTATGGGGAACCTTAGCTTTATCAAGGTATCCCAAGACTAAGAATGGATAGTCCCAAAGGAATAAGAAAAGAAAGTAACTATTGTTTTGAGTTGATGAGGACAAGTCGAAGACTAGAGACTAGTCTTAAAATAACATGAAATAAATAAATAAATTGCATTACTCGAAAGTAAATAAATAAAAATGAGCTTATATGCTCTAAAGACATATATAAATACATAATTATATCTAGTTACATATATAAAGAGATTAACATAAAATCAATAATAATATGAGCAAAAGTAAAATAGCAACATAGAAATGAATAAATATACTTTCATGAACAAGAACAATACATGAACATAGTGAAGCTTCCATAACATTAAGTTTAGGAGACTCATACCATAGTCATGTAAAGTTACATAACATGGTAAGAGAAATCTAAAGAAAATTCTTATCTAAAGTGTTTGTAAAAGAAGAAGAAGAGGGTTTTGTGGAGAAAATTTTAGAGAGTTTTGGGATAGAAGTTGAGTGGGGAATTGGAGAGAGTTTTGGGAGTGCAATTTGTGAGTAGAAGATGTGTGAATGAAGTGAAAGAGGAGGAGGGTATTTATAAGAAAATGAGGAGTAATTTTTTAGTGATTTAATTAAAGAAAAATTGAAAATAAATGAGAGGAAGAGAGAGGGGAGATGCGTCGGCCATGTAGAGTGTAGGGGAGGAGAGATTTGATTTTTTGTAATTTTGTGTATTAAAAGCAATAATGTGTAAGATAGATATGATATAAAGTTATGAGAAAGGTAAAATGTAAATATAATAGGTTATGGTGTTGTAAGAGTAGGTGTTACAAAAAGTAGAGATAAAAGAATAGTGTAGAATAGTAATGAATAGTGTAATGTAAAGTAGATGTGACTAGTAAAATACCAGTAGTAAGAAAATATGCATATAAATGCGATATATGTTATTTTTAGTTATCGAAAAATTACGAAACTGATATTTTTGAAATCCTTACATTAAATTGGTCCTAACGGTGTTATCGAAATATTTTTACTATCCCGGGCTCTGAGACACGCTTTTCGAGAACGGATCCCGTTTGAGTCCGAAGGACACTTGAATTTCGCGAATCTAATATTTTTATGTTTCCTCAAGATATTACGAACTATTAGCACCAATTAACTCAACTTCATTTTCTAGGGCTTAAAAATACGAGAATGCTGGATCTAAATCATAGGGTCTGTACTAGACTTTTGCTGGCCTTTAGGGTTCTGGTTAACTTTTAATTCTAAGATCAAACCGAAAATTTTAGGGGTTTACACTTATGGAACTTTCGCATATAGAAGAATGCCCTTCGACTATGCAATGCTCTAGAAACATTCCAAACGTGCATGTTAGCTATTTTTGAAGAATATGTGGAGAACATAATGGAAGTTTTCATTGACGATTTCTCTGTGTTTGGAAAATCATTTGACAATGGTCTTAAAAATTTAGACAAAGTCCTCCAAAGATGTGAAGATAAGAATCTCGTGTTGAGTTGGGAGAAGTGCCATTTTATGGTATAGGAAGGAATTGTCCTAGGACACAGAATCTCAAGAAAGGGCATCGAGGTAGATACAGCAAAAGTTGATACTATTGCAAAATTACCACCATCCATAACAGTTAAGGCATTAGGACTTTGTTGTCACGCTGGCTTTTATAGTAGATTCATTCAGATTTTTCAAAAATAGCCAACCCTTGACTAAACTTCTAGAAAAAGATTCTCCATTCGTTTTTTTATGAGGAATGCAACACAACATTTGAGCTACTAAAGAAGTAGCTCATCAAGCACCTATAATGGTAGCTCTGAATTGAAATTTTCCTTTCGAACTCAATGTGTGACCTAGTGATCAGTATAGAGCTTCTAGAGCAAAGAGAAACAAGCATTTCCAACTAATTCACTATGCCAACAAGACCTTAGCTGCCACTCAAGCAAATTACACAACCACGGAGAAGAAGCTCGCAATCCTTTTGCATTTGAAAAATCAGGTTTTATTTAATTCTTCAAAAGTAAATATTTTTACTTCCATTCTGTTTAAAATATTTGCTTGCAATAAACTAATGCAAAACCCAGAATGATTAGATGGATTCTATTATTACAAGAATTTGATTTGAAATAAAAGATAAAAAAAAGGTTGTGAAAACTACTGCAGATCATTATCGCGTTTGATAATCCATAAAATGATTATAAGATTGAGATTGATGAACCACTTCCAATGAAAAATTATGTTTTAAGTGCACCATAGATAATTCGATCTTGTTTGTAGACATACCAATTACTTAGTTGACAAAGAAATTCCAATAAGCTTAATTATAACCAAAAGAAAAAGTTCTTTTCTGATTTGAAATATTATTTTTGGAAGATCCTTTCCTTTTTGATATTGCTTAACAAGTAATTCGCCGATGTTTTCTCATGAAGAAGGCAAAAAAAAAATTAAATCATTACCATAGTGGACCAATTGGGTCACTATGGTCAAACCGAGAGCACATAAGTTTTGAAGTTGGGTTTTATTGGCCATCAATTTCAAGGATGCAAAAGCTTGGTTTCAAGCTGTGATGTAAACCCCTAAATTTTCGGAATCGGTTAGCATAAACCCTAACCGAACTCAAACGAAACCCTAAAGGTCAACAAAACCCTAGTTTACCGTATCAAGCTAAATCCGGCATTGCCGTTTTCTTGCCCGGAAAAACAAGTTGGATAATTAGCTAGAATAGTTCGTAATAACCATAGTTTTATAAAAGTTTCAGTTTCGCGAAATTCGGTGTCCTTCGAACCCGATCGGACAGTTCTCGAAAAACGTGTCCGAAGCCCGACTAGTAAAAATATTCTGAATATACCGTTAACTCGTAAAAATATAAGTTTTCCAAATATCAGTTTCGAAATTTTTCGCAAGTAAAAATAACAATATACTATTATACCGTATTTTCTTACTACTGTACTTTAATTGTCTATCTACTTACATTACACTATCATTACTATTCTGCACTATTCTTTTATCTCTACTTTTCTTATACCTATTATTATACTCTACATAACCTATAATCTTAACTTTTTACCTTCCCATAACTTTATATCACATCTTCCTTACAAATTACATCTTTTATTTTTCCAAAAAGTCAAAAAATTAAATCACCCTCCCCTTCATCACACCATGCCCGCCCCATCTCTCTCTTCCCTCTCAATTTGTTAATTTTACATTTATTTTAATCACACAAAAATCACTCCTCAAAATCCTATAAATACCCCCTCCTCTTTCACTCTTTCACACATTCACTACCCACAAATTCTTACCAAAACTCTCTCAATTTTTCCTCTCAAAGCTCTCTCAAATTACTATCTCAAAACTCTCTGAAAATAATCCCACTACAACTTCCACCAACAACAAAAACCCATAACCACATAACCATATCAAAGTCTTATTTAGGTAACCCCTTTATAATTTCTTTCTTCTTCTTCATGTCATGTAACTTTTGCATGACCATAGTGTGATTTCCAAAGACTACAAGTTATGAAAACTACATTATGTTCATGTTTGTTCTTGTTCATGCCCATCCAATTATTTTATGTTGTTTTTATATCTATACATATTATACATATTCTTTAGAGCATATAAGCTCACTTGCAATTTATTTATTTCATGCAAAGCTATTTATTTACTTTTCCATTGCAATTTATTTATCTATTCCTTGTTGATTTAAGACTATCTCTAGTCTAACTTGTCCTCATCAATCAAAACAAGTTTTCTTCTTTCATTTTATTTATATGGACTAGTTTATTTCTTAGTCCCGGGAGCCTTGAAAAAGCTAAGACTCCAATACTTGACTTTATTATTTATGCTTTATGTTTTTTGTTTATTATTATTCTCATAATCATGTTCATTTAGATTGTTGTCCAAAAGTTTATTTTCTAAAGATAATAAATAAAAGAAGGCTTTTTGTCACTTAGGAATAAGTTTATGTGAAACATAAAAATATAAGATAACAAAAATAAACTCATTCATTTTCAAGTTACAAAAAGAATTCACTATGAATTTAGAAACTATTTTTACTTAAAAAGCTACTTAAATCTTTGTTATTCTACCTTGTTTCAAAAGAAAATATTTGTTGAAAAAATGGTTCTTTTCATAAGAAGATGGATGACTAAGGAAATTTTTAAGTAAAGACCTTGCAAACAAATAGGCAAAGAAAATTTATGGTTTGAAAATAATAAAGTTATTTCTTTTCAAGTTACAAGAAGAAGTTAATAAGATTATAGAAATTAGTTTTTCTACAAAAAGTCCTTAATTGTTCCACATTGTTTTTAGAAGAAAACAAATTTTCATGCATGGAATTATTTTTGAAAATATGAGACATGAGAAAGAATGAGAAATATCAAGTAAGAATTTTTGCAAAACAAGTAAACAAAGGAATTTACACAAGAAAAATGAAGAATAACATTTTCCTAGAAAACTTCAAATATAGTATTAATGTAACTTAGAAAGTAGAAAATTTTATTTTCAAAAGTCACTTAGAAAAAGATAAATAAAACCAACATAAAACGTTTTTAGAAAATAAAGAAAACAAGGTATTCATTTCAAAGAAATTTACAAAAACAATTTCCGAAAAGCTTCAACCCGACATTGTTTTACCTAAGAAAAATAATTTGGACAACAAGACACTTGAGCATGCTTAAATATGAGTTATATAGTTATAAAAAGAGAATTTTTCAACTATATAGATAACTAAGTATTTATCAAACAAATTTTGATTTCTTGAACCAAAGTTGTTTTTACTTGGAAATCCGTGGTGAATTTTGTCGCCACTTTTTCGGAGCCTATATGGCTTTGTTTGTGGGAAATAATTTTAGAAATGGGTAGATCTTTTCGAGTAGATAGAAATCGGTATATTATATGCGCGATTCCGAGTTAAAATGACCAAGTTATGGCCATTTTAAGTTGGAACATTCTTCTATACGAACTTTAACGTTCTTTGACATTGTTTTGTCAAAATTCAAGAAAATCTTCAAGAAAAACTCATTATGGGTATTTTCTTTGGTTAGGTGACCCCGAGGAAGGATTTCTTCACCCCGAGAACTATTACGATTAAGTGGAGTGTGTGAACGACTCATCCGCTTAGAGGAATAGACGACAATGGCATCGTGAGTTTATTTCCATTAAATGCTACACTTGTTGTGCTTGTAAATTAGTTGCACTAGAGTTAGGAAAAGATAAACCGATATGCATGTAAAATAATTCCTTGAAAGAATTCTAAGAATATCGAAGCCCGAATTGTTCTAAGTGATTGTTTTAGTTTAATATTGATTTGTGTGAAATTCCTTGATCGCCATAAAGTTGAAAATAATTATGTTATGACTTTATAAATTAATGAACTCATGCATACCACGAAGTGAGTCACATTGCATGGTTGGGTTATTATCCTTGGGTGAGAAGGATAGTAAGCTCATGTCGAAAGCAACACTTGGCGGAAGATCCGAAAGCGATTGCTTGGCGGCTTAATGGAATATGCTTGGCGGTTGATCCGAAAGCAAGGTCAAATCAAGTAGATTCGGAATACTTGGCGATGAGTGCTCGCAAGTTTAAAAGTTTTTAATGAATGCTTGGCGATGAGTGCTCGCAAGCTTAAATTTTCTATTATTAAAACTACTTGTTTTGAGTATCACCAAACCCCGAATGGAGGGCGTAAATCCATTCAACATATAGTTCCCGGAAAGCTATATGATTGTTTGCCCACGTGTTTGATGCATTACATATGTGTGATTAACCAACTTGTTTGAATCTTGTTACAAGAAGTTATTTATGGAAATAGTTCTCACTAAGCCTATTAGCTTATACCCCGATAGCTATCTTTTGCAGTTCCGTACTTATGGTTAAGGCCACGTGGACCATGCGGGCAGGTAATCCCTTTTGAACATTAGAAATCTGATAAAGTATAGCTTAGTATTAGCATGTTAATATGTATATAATAGATTAGTAATTTAGGGAGTTGTCCCTAAGTTTGTAAAGTTTATGCCATGAACCAATAATTATTGTGATTCTTCTTTTCTTAATATGTTTTTATATCTCCTTAAGCTTCATTATTCCATATATGGTCCTCTAAAATTGTGAAAGTAAGCCTTACACTTAATATAAAAGCTTTTGGAAATGACTAAGGTTGTCATACTTAAGCTTTAATATTGAGTGTGGCGGACTGTCACGTTTAGGGTACCCATTGTCACGTTTAGGGTAACCATAAAATCTATGGTTTAACAAAATAAAAGTTATTCCTTTCCAAGTTTTAAGAAGAACTCACTACAATTTTTGAAACTATTTTTGTTTTGAAAAGCCTTTCTATGTCACTTTGTTATTCAAAGAGAAAAATGATTTTTATAGAAATGACTTTTATAATAGCCTAACATAACGAAAACCTTAGGAGCAAGAAGTAGGAATTTTTGAATTTAGATATTTTCAAATAAATAGTCAAAGAAAGATTTCATAGAGCATAAATGGGAAAAGTAGCACTTAGAAGAAGAAGAAAATTTCTTTTCGAAAAGTCATAACAAGTCAATTATAAAGCAATTCTTTGAAAACAAAAAGAATCAAAATATTCATTTTAAAATAATTTCCAAAATGAATTTCTTGTAAACTATAGTTTTCTAAACTCCTAATTTGACATTGTTTTACTTAAGAAACATAAACGAACAACAAACACTTGAGCATGAATAAATATGAGCTAAGTAGCTATAAAAAGAGAATTTTTCAACTATATAGATAACTAAGTATTTATCAAACAAATTTTGAATGATTTAATATTTGAACCAAAATTATATTTGAGTTGGAAAATTCGTGGTGAATTTTATCGCCACTGTTTTGGAGCCTATATGATCTTGTTTGCTAAAAGTAGTTTTAGAAATGGGTATATCTTTTTCGAGTAGGTAGAAATCGATATATTATATGCACAATTCCAAGTTAAAATGACCAAGTTATGGCCATTTTAAATTGGAATTCTCATTTATACGAACTTTAAAGTTCTCATGACATTGTTTTGTCAAAATTCAAGAAAATCATCAAAAAATACTCATCTTGGGTATTTTCTTTGGCTGGGTAATTCCGAAGAAGAATACCTATGTTCCGAAGACTATTTCGATTAAGTGGTAGTGGTATGTGTAAGCAACTCATCCGCTAGAGAAATCGTCGTCATGGCACATCGTGAGTTTATTTCCTTAAAATACTTTACTTGTTTGTGCTTGTAATTTAGTTGCATTAGAATTAAGAAAAAACAAATGGATATGTGTGTAAAGATAATTCTTTGAAAGAATCTTAAGAATATCGAGGCCAGAATTGATTAATGTTTGTTTTAATATAACACTTGATTTGTATAAAATTCCTTGATCACCTTAAATCTGATAATAATAATGTTATGATATCATGAATAAATGGATTCATGTATACCAGGAAGTGTGTCACATTACATTGGGTTATTATCCTTGGGTGAGAAGGATTGTAGCTCGGGTTAAAAGCAACACTTGGCAGAGTGACCGAAAGCGATTGCTTGGCGACATTAAGGAAATGCTTAGCAGAAGATCCGAAAGCAAGGCTCAGTTCAAGTAGACTTCATATGCTTCACGATATTGGTCGAAAGCATATATCTTTTTAACAAAAAATACTTGTTTTTAGGTTACATATCACCAAACCCTGAATGGAGGGCGCAAATCCATTCAACATATAGTTCTCGGAAAACTATATGTTTTGTTTGCCCACGTGTATGTTGCATTCCATTTGTTTGATTAAACAACTTGTTTGAAATTTTGTTACAAGAAGTTATTTATGGAATAGTTCTCACTAAGCCTATTAGCTTATACCCTTATAGATATCTTTTGCAGTTCCCTTATCTGTGTTTGAGGCCACGAGGACCTTGCAGCTAGGTACCTTCTTTTTGGGTTAAGGAATTTCCTAAAATAAAGTTTAGTAGATAGGATGTAGAAATACTCCTTTAATAGATTTGTGAATAGGGAAATGTCCCTAAGTTTTGTAAGAACATCGTTATGAATAAATGAATATTATGAATCCTCTTTTCTTAATATGTTATTATATCTTCTTAAGCTTTATAGTTCCATGTATGGTCCTCTAAAATTGTGAAAGCATGCCTTACACTTAATATCAAAGCTTTTGGTAATGACTAAAGTTGTCATACTTAAGCTTTAATATTGAGTGTGGCAGACTATTACGTTTATGGTACCCCTTGGGCGTGACACTATGAGTTGAACTTATCTCGGTTATGATTTAAAAGCCTGAATAAAAACTTCACTGACCTTAATTGACACCATAAACGAGATTTTGTATCTTGAGCAAATAACTCAAGGTATAATTAAAGGTAATCCAAAATTTCAAATCCCAGAACTTGTCATACGAGTAAAAATAGATGAAATATATAAATATAGAAAATAGATTGTTACTATTGAACTCAACAAAGACATTAGAATGGAGCTATGAGTAGTAATGAGCCTATATATAGTTTTAAACGCTAACAAAAGATTTCTAGATAGTATTAAATATTACTAATAAGATTTCATAGTGGGTATCGAAAACTCAAGATATAAGAATGATTTCACTAAGATATTAAGTGTGATAAAGAATAAACAACTAATTTCACATATAGTTAGAAAACGATAACCTAAAGATAAACCATTAGGGTTATTAATACACAATAAAAACATAAAGAGATATATAATTAATAATCTAGACTTCAAATAAATATTTAGATCATACCATGTTTTAGTAGGGTAGACTTAAGCTATTAGAGCCTAAAATAAAAATTGCCTATTAAGCTTATAAAACCCTAATCGCAGGAGCTAAAACTTTGAAAATAATTAATCGTACAAACTTTAAACTTGAAGTTAAACTTAATAATAATCCAAAAATTTTGTAAGACTCTATAAAAATACTTTTAAGAAAAAACTCCCAAATAAGTGATATATTTGTACTCGATTAGCTTAATAAATTACCCTAAAATTTGATAATTTTGTAATCAAAGTTTTTTATAATATTTTTCCTTAAAATATCGGTGCAAATACAATGCAAATGAGGAGAAGATGTCCTTGGAATTTGTTTAGCCGAAATATACATACAACTTGTCTAAATAATACACATTTTGATCAACAAAATACACACAACAACTAACCAAATAAGCCAACTCAACTCTACAATTAATGCAGCAAATACTACACAAACCCAGCAAAAAATGATGGAGAATCCTAAAGAAATTCGTATCCCAAAACAGCCGCATTATTCTTCTTCTTCTCCTTCTATATATGCATATATCACTCCATTATTAGCAAGGAAACAAGGCTATTAATTTACAACAACTAAATCACCAAAACAACAACCCAACTAACTCTTGTTTCATCCTACAAACTAGCAACAACAAACATAAACTCAAACTCCATTAAACACATCTCTAAGTTCGGATTAAGGAGAAGTAAGGTGAGTTTAATCCATATTTATTTAGTTTTTATTAAAACAATGTTCTAAACCGTGTCTTGATGAACTTAGGATCGAAAACAACTCAAGAACAAGTCCTAAAAACATTCAAACCAGCTCCAGTAAGGTAAGACTTCATGAACCCTAGTTGCACCATTTATATCCGAAAATTTAAAGATCATGGACATGTTATGATGTTATGAGTTGTTATAATTGTAAATATATCATGTATAAGCTCATAGGAATAATTTAAAAGCATCATGAACGTGGGAAATGAAAAGAAATGAAAGAAACTCATCAGGGAAGACGATGAACAGTGTCTTCCCCAGATGAGTACGGGAGAAACACAGGTGTGTTTCACCCTGTGTATCTCTCGGCATCTATTAAAAAAAATAATAATTTTTTAACTGATTTATTTAAACTAAATAATATATAATTATTATAATTAATATATTATTAATATTAATATTATTACGAGTGTTATTATTGTTATTGTTATTATTGTTATAGTAGTTTTGAATATTGAGTGAACACTAAAATTTTTTATATTATTAATTATATGGTATTTATGCATATTATTAATACTACTATTAATATTATTAAAACTTATTAATAATAATATTATGGCTGTATTTAACATTAATATTCTTGATATCATGAAAATTTTATTTAATACACTATTGTTTTCACTAAGATAGTTAATGTTAATGACACTATTATTATTATTATTATTATTATTGATGTTGTTGTTGTTGTTGTTGTTGTTATCATTATTATCATTATAATCCATAATATTATATGAGTATTACTCTTAATGATATTTTACTATTATTATTAATGTGTATTATTATTATTGTTGTTATTGAAATTACTATTGTTTTAATAAAGTTTTATGAAAAATAATATTAGAATTACTAACAAATTACCTCATAATTATCATTATTAATATTACTAATATTATTATCATTATTGTTTATATTAGTGTACCCTATAAATGTAGCTAAAGTATAATAATTGTAATATATATATTTTATATATAAGAATGGAAATTTAAATAAGCTAAATTTTTTAATAATGTGACACCTATACATAACAAGAAAATTATATGTAGACCAAGAAAAACACGATGACACAAGTAATAGTGAATAAATACGAGTTACTATAATGAGTCAGATAAGGAACAATATGAAAATAGCAATAATAATTATAATATAAATATAAGCTTATTAAATATCAACTTTTTGAATACCCGACAAATGTATATAAGTATCAAACAAGATCAAGACAAGAAAAATGACAATAAATATTAAATAATAATTAATTATCATAGGCTTATTAAAGGACTAATATAGTAAAAGAAAGAAAAGTCAATATCAATATAGGACACTTAGACACTTATAGAATTTAATTATATAGTTTGTATGATATTGATGAATATATTATTCATCTCAATAGGTGTTCTTGATATTGATGAGGATTTTCCTGTTGATTACTACGACTAGCCAATATGAGCAGGTGAGTAACTCAGCTTTATTACATTGTGTGTGCTTGTAGCTTAGCTGACCTTTAATGAAAGATGATAACCTAGATTTGTTGTATGGGTTTATGGGAATTGTTTGATGTATGAAATATTGATTGCCAAGTCACTCTAATAATATTAGTAACAGAATTTTGGATGACTATATTGCTTGTATAACATGTTGCTTGTCTATGTAATGATTGAATGCCTTAAACCTGAATAAAAACTATTGGTACCATAAAGGAAATTGAACATGCATTACATGATTTGCATAAGCAGCATTTGAGTAAGTGGTAGTCTACTACGTGTTAGTGTTTCGGATCTCTGGTAATGTTTGGTTTATCTAGGCATGAAAGCTATTGGTTAATCGCAAGATTACCTTTATTATGTTGATTCCATAAGAACTAAATGGTAAATAAAGGATGTCGCTTATGGTATTGCTTGAAATAACTAACACTTAGTGGAGTTTCTAAAGCTAAAACATGAAATGAGTGTTAAAGACATGATAAATTCAAAGTGATAATTAAAGCGAATATTGTTGTTTTCTTGAAAGCTTAGTCTCTCCTAGGTAGGTAGACCATAGTATTATGTTCCTTCAACCCCGATGAGAGGGTGTAAATATTCATCCTGCTTTGGATTATGGGTTATCTGGGCTTGTTTTTGTACATATGCTTGATTGATGCATTCCATATGATTGTTAATAAACTTGTTTGATATGTGGTAAGTTCTGGTTATTCACTGAACTCATGGTTTCGCTCATACTCCAACAGTCCTTTTAGGTTTACACTTAGGCCATGGCTGGTTACTTCTAAGGGTCTAACTCCGGTAAGAACTTCAAGACCGAAAGTTCGTGGAAGATTATGGGATAAGTTCTTTGTTTTTATATTTTAGTCTAAGCTAGTTAGTATTTAAATTATTAGTTATGTGTTTAGAGACTTTTAGAAAGATATTATGGTTTGTAATGCTATATTCAAGCACCAGGTTGATTGTTATTTACTAATTTATGACTTACATATATTTTTCATTTCTTATCAAAGTAACTAAAAGATCCTGTTGTTTGAAAATATATTATTCTTTGAAGGTAAACTAGTGATAGTAATCAAGTGTAGCTTGTTTACTACTACTAGGATACCCTAAGGGCATGACACCTTATGATCTTTAAGTTGTTTTATTTTCATGAGGACAAGCAAAGATTTAAGTGTAGGGGAATTTGATAAGCCATTTTTACTCTATATTTTTCATGGGATTTTGAGCTCATTTTGCTGATAATTTTAGATGAAATCTTGTAAAACTTATGTTTTCGATAAATAATGTTGTTTTGAAGCTATTAGAATCAATTAGAATCCAATGAGAAATAATCGAAGTGTTTTAAATCAGATTTGGAGCAAAAACAAGATTGCAGAAGTCAAGACCTGTAAAGTCACAGCTGAGGCCAAACAAAGGAAGAAAATAGCAAAAATTAGCCTATCGAGCCTTAACTGCAAGCTTTCAACATGATACTCGACTTCAGTCGAAGTAATTGAGTATCATTCTAGAGAAAATACATTGTTGAACCTCAAAGTTGAGCCTCAAATCTGGACCATCGACAAGTGCTTTTACAGACCAATTCTTCATCAAAATTGCCTCGAACCTCAGCAATACGAACCTCGACTTTCTCAATTTTACCCTCGATAGAGCAATGGACAAAAACACACACTTTACTTTAGCAATTCTTGAAGTCAAGCCTGATTTTGCTTTATACAAGCCTCAACCAACAGATCACATGCGAACCTCGGCAAGTATGTTTCACGGATCATGTGCGCACGTGGAAAGTTATCACAAAATCTATTAAAAAATTTTTGCCACATGTCGATGAAGTACGTCATGCTTTCTGTGCGCAATAGCCTATAAATAAATAGGCAAGCATGCATTGTAGAGTATGTACCAATAGTGTCAATTAGCATATTAACATAGATTAGTTTTCTGAAGAATTCTTGGGTGAAAGAATTTCCTTTTCTTCTTACTTGAAAATTTCTTCTGTTTTTTGGGTAAAATCAATTTAACCCGATGTTTGTAATTTTTATGAATTTATGAGCATTTAATTGATTAATCTTTCGAATCTAATTTATTTCTTCTTATTCGCACTTATTTCGATAGATCCATGGAGACAGCTTAGGGATTATGAATCCAATTCCTGATTCAATTGATTTCAAATGCGCTTTCAAGTTAATTTGATTGGGTGTTTATAATTAGTGACCTAAACTTAAACTTGTGATTTTTAAGAGAGTGGTGCACTCTTTTAGATCTACGATTGATTTCAATTGGGTAGCTCAAGAGATAATTCAATTGAATAGATCTGTGGTTGCTAATTGAGTCGATCCTGACTACCTCTTGCCAAGGAACGAGTGAAGACTCTCTATCCCTTGTTTTAAAAATTCATTGAGTTGTTTTTTGGAAACAATGGATTCCTATTCTTTATGCGGGTCTAATTAGAATTTTAGATTATTGGTTTCGGTTAGATCTAGAACTACTAACTTCGAGAGAAGCTTTAGTTTAAATTAGAGAATCGACGGTATAAACACATAATTCAAATGGCTTTTAAGAAGTTCATTGTTTTTAAGAAATCATTCTGATAAGGAACTGGTGAAGTAACCTTGAGTTGCTGTTTCATTGAAGTTTCAGGTTTATTTCTTATTTTACCCATTAAACATTTGTGAATATTCCTAACTTAGTATAGTTTCTTTTTCATTTTGATTTTCTACATCTTTCTTTGCTAGACAATGGGTGAGGTTAGGAGTACACTAGCTGAAATGACCTAACTTTAATTTCTATTTAATTTCCATGTATATGTTTTATTTGTCTTAATTATTGAACTTTATGAGCATGTTGAATTCTGAGAGTCATGTGTGGTAATATTAATATCGGAGTAGTTGAGTTAGTAATAAGCTAAATGTGTTTAAGTTAGTATATCTTGAATATAACATATGTGTTATTTTGCATGTGTAATGAAATTTGTGTTATTGTTTTATATATATTAATGTGTGTAAGTAGTATAATTAATATTTGTGTCTTTTATGCATTAATATGTTTGTGTTATGTTTAAATTTATAAAATCAACTTTTGAATTGTCCAAGGAATTGATGACAGAAATTTTACAAAATTAAGCCTATTTTTCATGCCTAAATTCAACCTAAATGAGCTCCAAATTAAGCAAAATTCAACCCAAAGTCTTATATGCCTCAAAAGTCAAACTTAAGATAATTTTGAGTCATAAATTTGACCAATCAAGGCCTCTTTTGGCAGCCCTCCATTTTCATACGAATTTCCCTCTTCTTTTTCTCCTTTTCTCTTTTCCATTTCTTCAAACTACAAGCCCTAAACCAAAGACTAATGCCAAGCTCATGGAATCAAAAATCTCTCCAAGCTAAGGCTTATTCATGTAAGTCAATACAAGTATAGACTTTTGTTTTATTTCCTTTCTTGTAGTATATATGTGAAATCTATGGTAGAATGAGTTTAATGTCTTTTGAGTTGTATGGTTCATGCTTTGATATAGGTTGGTTTGTGTTTTGTTATTGTGTGAACTTGTTTATGTGTTATAGTAGTTATAAGAAGTGTTGGTGAGGAGTAATGTTAATTTGAGTAGTTGTAGTTGAAGTGAAGATGAGGGGAGGATTTGATGTGATTGAAGTGGTTTAATGTGTTGTTTTAATGTTCAAAGTTGCTAGGATTGATTAATGTGGATCGAAGATAGCATATGAAGCTAAATATGAGCTTGAAGAAGGATTAAAAGTGTTATAGGTTATGAATTTACAAAGTGCAAAATAGGAGATGTAACGTACGCCAGCATCTGGTACTTCAACGCCGCTAGCGTAGAGACGGTATTGAATGTGATCAGAATCGATTTTTTTAAAGCCGCTTCGAACGCCGCCGGCTTTTGCAAAAAGATTTTCTAGCGTGTATTCTTCAAAGTGTACGCCGGCTATTAAGGCTTCAACGTCGCCGGCGTATGGGCGGTGTTGGATATGAACAAAATCAAAAGCGTATAATTTTAACGCTACCGGCGTTCATTCAAATTTTGCTTGCATAGAAAGGCTGCGTATCCCTTAAGTTTTTAAAATTCAAACTTCTTCAATTTTCAATCTTTACTTCATATATGATCTTCTAATGAATATATAAGCTAAATAAACATGTTTTATGTATGAATTAGATGTTAAAACCATATGCTAAGCTATTTGAATCTCCTCGTATAGTTAACCTAGGATTATGATATATATATATATATATCTATATATATGTGAATTCTACATTCAATTATTGATTATTTTGATATTCTTATTACAGTTAAAGGTTCTTCGGTTATTTCCCCTTCGAGTGAATATAGTAATATACTATCGGGTTCAAGTACGCAATAGCTTGTTTGTTGTGTGCTAGGACTAGGCATTCTTATTCAATTTGGCTTATTCTTTCATGAACTAGATGTCTATTATGCTGTTTAGTCTGGTTCGAGGAGCAGCAAACTTGTCATAATGCAATAACATGTTAGTTAGGCACTTAACCTAAGTCATGATGCAATGGTACACTATGATGCAATAGCGATTCATTTTTGGTTAAGTGAGTAGTCGATGGGGGGAATAGTATCTGAGTAACGTTTGCTTAAACTTAGGGAGAAATACCATGGTTTAGTTCAAAGTTTATGGGAACTTGTGAACTAGGCTCATGTTGTGGACTAAGTTTAAGTAGAGTCGGGCAATGACTTTTGAACCCTAAATGAAGCTATTTCTTTATGGAATAGATATAGGAGATATAAGTATTCGGACTGCTTATATCAACCCCCTGAGCAGCTGTTGTTACTCAGGACCCCTAAATTCCCAGAGTGTGATCCCGGGGTTTGAACACCCTCCTATTGTTCTGTAAAAGAAAACTTAATAAGATAATGACTTGATTCATTGATGCATTCCATTTGATTTAAGTTTGCTTGATAAATTGTTCTTGTATTTTGTCATTGTGTACCGGGCCTTTGGCTTACTTTTGTTGCTTTGCAGGTAATAGAGATGAGTTATATGATTATCTGGGTTACGGGTCAGACTTTGAGAAATTCATGGATGAGTGGGACGAATAGGACTCGAATGCCTTGGATTTTTGGAGAAGATTTTGTTTAAAAGCAAAATTCTCTGTATATAAGGCTTGATAGATAAGCCTAAGATGTAAAGACCTTGAGATCTCTTAGGGTTGCTTTTTGTATTAAGAAAACTTGTAAATTTTTGTAGTGTCTTGTATTGATACTAAAATTTATACATATGATGTATATATATGTATAGATTGCTTTTATTAGCAATCTTGTTTTGTTAAAGGTTTGTTATAAAGTTTTAGTAGATTTGATCAAACAATTCTCACAAACTGTTAGTTTATAACAACCTTACATATAATATGAAAATGTTATATGTGGTTGGGGACTCGGTACTCTAAATCTCGGGATTTAGTGGGTCTGGTCTTTGCACTAGCTACCAACCATTTCCTTAGGACCGACCTAAATCACTATCTATGCTACATCGGATGGGTACGCTTGCCCTATGATACCGGAGTTATTGAAACTAATTTAGAATGCATTTATAAATTATAAAAACTCGATCAATGATCAGTATGAGCTTAAATCGAATCAAACGAACCAAGCAATCACGCCCCAATGTGTGCCCTAAACATGATAGCCCACCGTACACAATATTAATACTTGAGAATGACTACCTTAGTCACTCGAAACTTTCATATTGGTACAAGACGTACATTCATAACAAGGAGATAGGTGGAGTTATGCATTTTAAGATAATGGCGGCGGAACATACAAAATAATACTTAATATAATTCATGAAAATATAAAAGTTCTAAAACTTCTACGGGGCATTCCTCTGATAATCTCCATAATAACATAGTATTAAAATGATAAATAACTAAAACTAGAAGATTTTAAAGGAAATCTAATCTAAGTCTTCAAATAGAATTCCTCCAAAAACTTCCCAAAACATAGATTCTACCTGGACAGTCAAGGTGGTCTTAGGTACAAAACAAAGATCCTGCAACATCAAAAATCTATTGGGAACTAAGCATAACTAGCTTAGTGAGATAATCCTTACGCAGAAGTACTCATTAACAAGACAATCATATAAGTCCATTAAGCAAGCATATGAAGTGCAAACAACCATATGAGCAAACAATAGATATGACTATCCGGTTTCGTATGTAAAATGGATTTACCTCTCCATTGTGAGTTAAGGAATTCTTTGAATGGGTCACCAACAATCTCCTTGAAATTTTGCAAGCGTCTTGGGATTCCAATGAACTATATTACTAGTCTTAGGGCTTTCCTTACCCAAAGCGATCGATCTGGCTCGGCTACACCATGAAGCTGTATTCCCCGAACGTCCTAGTTCCTCAAGATGTAGTTAGATAGTTTACCTTTTCGGTCCCACGCTGAGGAGTAGTAGCAAAATGCGGAGATGATATTCTAAGTTATATGCATGAGCAATTTACTTTAAGGGATTTCCGATCCAACATTAATTCATTTAAGGCGATTAATCAATATTTGCACACACACCACAATATACATAGAGACAATTTATATTAATCAACGATTGAGCTCCGATATACTTATTGTTTATTGATCACATATAAGGAAACACATAGCAGTCCCCATGATAACCCACATGCAAATCAATTTTTATCTTTTCTAATATCTAGTGCTCTAATCTACAAGCATATGCGTGAATACATAAATTGTAAATAGAAACTCACTCGGCCATGGTGATCTTCTATCAGTCAAAGTAATCCTGGGGAAAGAGAAGATCTTGGTCCTCGTCACCTAAACAAAAGAAATACCTGAAATGAGTATTTCATCTAAGATCTACTTAAAATGGTCATAACTTGCTCATTTTAACTTGGAATTTCGTATATAATATGTCGTTTTCTACCTACTCGAAAAGATCTATCTATTTCTAAGGTTATTTTTGTCATAAAAAGTCATTTAGCTTCGGAAATAGCAAGGTTCATAATTACCACGAAAATCTCAGCTTTCAAAACACAATTTTTCAAACTTTTCTTTATCTAAAAAATCCTTGTACAAAAATATAGATATTTGTATAGTTAAAAAATCCTTTGAATAAATAAATATATATATATATTTATATAGACTCATATTATATGCATGAATTTAGTGAGGTTGTCTCGACAATGATTTTTGTAAAACAATGTATCCTAAAAGTTGGAAAAGCTAAGACTTGAAAAATTCACTTTAGCTTATTGGAAAAATTTCTTGAATTATTATAAGTAAATGTTTCCTTCTTTTAACTTCATTTCTTAACCTTTGAGAGTAATTTAATTTTCTAAAAGTAATTTTAGTCTTTTTAAGATTCCTACAACTTCATTCTAGTTGTTGCAAAATGTAGTTTTTCTAAGTATTTGTTGGTAGTAACTAAATTTTCTTAAAGTAGCCATGTTTATGTGTTCTTAATTTTTCCTAAAGTTAGTTCCAATTTAAATAAATAATAATAATGATCTTCTAAGTTATTTACTAATTTTATTTCTAAGTAAGACTTATCTTTAAAAGGTTATTCTTTTATGATTTTGTGAAACTTGTCTAAACCTTAGTATTTTAGGGTGTTGATAAAAACTTTACAAATGAGTTTAAGAATACCTTTGTTAAACAAAGAATTAGTAATATTAAGTTTTAAAGAAACTTTCTTATTTCATTGGTTTGAAAAGAGAATATGTGATAACTTTACTTTATGTATTCTTTGATGAAATCTCATGTACTATTATTGTAAAGACCCGACCTGCTAATCCTTAAGACTTAGCAAGTTAAGTCCCCAACCACATATAATACTTTCGTATTATATGGAAGGTTTTCCTAATCTACAGTTATGTGAATTGTTTGTTTAAAACTACTAAAACTTGTTATAAAAGCTTTTACAAAAGGATTACTCACTTGAGTAATCTATTTACATAAAATAGTTTAAGGAAATATTTACATCCTTGTGTCCAGCATAGGACACAACAAAATATACATAAGTCTCACAAAATGAAGAAAATAGACTTTAAGTCTTTTAATACAACCCAGGCTTAACTAACAAGCCTCTATTCCAAAATACAAAATACATTTGTTAAACGAACACATGAAATAAAACTTTCTTCAAAAACTTCTCGCCACAGGGTCCTACTCATCCCACTCGTCCATAAACTTCTCCCAATCTGACCCGAATCCCATATCATCATAACAATCATCATCAACACCTGAAAATAGCAAAAGTGAGCCAGAGGCCCAGTACACAGCAACACAAACAAAAGCGAAGCCATACACACCTATACTAATGCAATGCAAAAACAATTGCTTCATTTATCTTTCTTTAATATTTCTTAAACAAATCAACACTGGAGTATTCAAACTCCGGGACAAGCTGAGGATATCTGGGGGTCCTGAGTAATGCTCACAACGCTCAGGGGGTTGGTATAGGTAGCCCGAATACCTATATCTCCTAGATAACGTTACATTGCAAATAATAATCTCATCCAGGTTATATAGCCGTTACTCAGCTTCACTTAACTCAATCCATAATATAAAGCAATTCACATGCTCCCATAAACATTGAATTAGATTATATTATTTCCTCTCAAGAGTAAGTAAATGTTGCTCGGTTATACATTCCTATCGATTATCCGCCGAGCCTAGTCATTGCATCATGACTATTGGCCTAAGCGTCTACACTAACCTATCATTGCATCATGATAAGTTACCGCTCCTCGAACCGGATTTAACGGTGAAAACACAAGCAATTCAAGCAATACTTAAGTCATTTAGAACTTATATCAAATTTAAGTATGCCTATCCTAACAAGCATACAAGCAAGTTACTGCGTACCTGTATTAGCTTGGGAATTAATGGGGGTGGCCAAGCGAGGATCAATAACTGTTCAACAAGAATTATCACAATTCACACTTAGTTTAAACTCATTTCAACTAATCTCATACATAACCATACAAATACATTCAAATAAGTTATCACAAGATCCTAAAACAAGTAAAGATAATCAATAATTTATTAAATCATACAAATATCCTTAAATCATGCTTAATTATATACTCGATCATCATAACACATCAATTATCATATATCTATCTCATTTTAGTCTAAAAGATCCATTTGTTAAAGCAAATACACATAAAACAAACAAAAACAAGTTTTTAACTTTGTTTGGAAAATGTATCAGCTGGAAAGAAACGAAAATTCGGCCTTGATAAGTTTTTATTTTGTAAAAACTCAAAACACAAAGTTGTAGATCTCTTTTTAAGCTTTCTAACGCAATTTGAATCACTCAAATCGGAGTTCGTATGAAAAAGTTATGATCAATTTACAAAACAGTATCGCGTCAGGGAAGAAATCCGCGAGCGCTACACCCTTGGCAACGGGGTGTTTTGAAGGCCGTTTTGACTCAGGGGAAGTGAAATTTTTGATCCGAGAGCACTACACCCTTGGCAACAGGGGTGTTTTGGACACTACACCCTTGGCAACGGGGTGTTTTGGAGGCCGTTTCAACTCAGGGGAAATGAAATTTTTGATCCGAGAGCACTACACCCTTGGCAACAGGGGTGTTTTGACAGGTGTAGTGATAGTTATACGAAATTTTTCAAACTTTAACACTTTAAACTTGAAAAAAAAAACAACTTTTCTCAACTCCTAACATGTCCTAAACCTTATGCAAACTTCATACAACACTTCAAACACTTCTAATACTTATCATACTTCAAACTCCAAATCCACACTTCAACTACCCAAATTATCTTCTTCCCAAATTCAACAACACCCATACTTCTTGCTACACATAAAACATATACTATAAGTTCTTGTAGCCTTAATATACTACTTAAACTACCATTAACATATAGAACACATCATTTCTCATATTTAGCATAAGCACCCTATTATCAAGAAATCACATATATGCATAAGATTAAGACATGAAAGACAAACTCACCAATAGAACTTTAGGCTTTAGTTTAATGGTCCTCTAGCAATCTTTTGGTGGTAAAAGTGATGGAAAATGAAGGGCTTAATCTTATGCCACCTTGGAGGAGCTTTTGAGAGGGTTAAGAGGTGTTTTGAAGCTTAGAGAAAGGGTTTGGCTAAGGTCTGAAATTTTGCCCGAAAATTTAAGTTTGAAGAGTAGATATTATCTACTTGTTTGACTTTTGAGGCATTTGTAATTAAGGCAATTAATGACTTAACCTTTTGTTACTTAATGACATTGTCTTAAGGCCTTAATGAGTGTTTAATAGCTTTATTTTTTGCCTAAAAAATTCTGCTACATAAGGATTTAGTTACATGCATTCCTCCACTTAATTCAATACATTCAAATCATAAATTACACATATGAATACAATTAAAATTTTATGAACTAAATATTTAATAAATTCTAGAATATTTCAATATTTTAACACAATAATAAAACACATAATTCATCATGAAAAAAAATCATATTCAATACATATCAAAAGTATGTATAAATTTATTAACACACATATAGAATATAAATTGGGAATTTCATGGTTATTTCAATTATTACTAAAAACTTATGATGAACTTATCTAAATTTTGGAAAAGAATTATTAAGATAAAACTTTAAGTTTTTACGGAAAAATTATTTCTTATGTGACAAAAAATTATTTTTAAAGAGAGTTCCTATTTTTCTTTATTTATAAAAACTCTTTTTATTTTTATTGAGACAATATCAACATGTTGATGCATGATTATAAATATGTAGCGATGGGAAATAGAACAATATCACATAATAAGATAAGATGTATATAAGAATAAATAAGAGCATAATAACATGGTCAAGTATTGGGAAAACCTTAGCTTCATCAAGGTATCCCAGTTAAGTATTGGAAGCCTTAACTTCATCAAGGCTTCTCGGGACTAAGAATAGACTAGTCCCAAAGGAAAAAGAAAAAGAAAGAAAAGAAAAGGCATAATAATAAGATGTTAGGTTAGTGAGCACTTAAGCTCTAAGAAGTATATATACATAATAGCATATAGAAGTTAGATTAGAGCAACATTAATAACAATAATAAAAGAGTATAATAACATAAAGAAATTTGTGCACGAACGAGATTAAAACATGAATATATTGTTATTTCCTTAACACTATGGTCTAAGGAAACACACATTATGCTCATGTAATGATGCATGACATGAATAAGAATATGGTTTAAAAATTTTACCTAAGGTAGGTGATGGTGTGTTTAGAAATTTTCTTAAAAAGAAATGGGTGTTTTATGGAAATAGAAAGGAAGAGAGTATTCGAGAGGAAAATTGTAGAGAGAGGATTTGAGAAGTGATTTTGGTAGAGTTTTGTTAAGGTAAGAAAGTGTGGGAAAAGAATAAAGGAGTGAGGGGTATTTATAGAGTTTCTGAGTGAAATTAGAGGTAATTAAAATAATTGAAAAAGAAAATAAATTGAGAGTGAAGAGAAAGAGGACATGGATGGCAAGCATGGGGAAGGAAGAAAAAAATTCATTAAATTTGTTGTTTTGTAATAAAAAGTAATTAAAAAGTAAGATATGATGTGTGTAAGGTTTTATAAGAAAAGTAAATGTAAGAAATTGGTATGGTAGAGTGTAAGGAGAGAAATTATTTTATTTTGTAATTTGTAAAGAAAATTAAGTAAGGTGTAAGATATGATTTGATATAAGATGTATTGGAAACGTAAAAAGTAAGAAAATATGTGTGTAGGTGGTAAGAATAGGTAGTAAGAAAAAATAGAGATAGATGAATAGTAGAGAAGTACAATGAATAGCAAACAAGACTAATAATTTACCGATAGTAAAGAAATTACAAGTATAAATGCGATATCTGTAATTTTTAGTTACCAAAAAATTACGAAACTGATATTTTTGGATTCCTTGAATTATTACGAATGTAACAGTATTATTGGAATATTTTTATCATTCGGTGTAATAGGACACAGTTTTTGAAAACCGATCCTGTTCGGATCCGAAAGACACTAGAAATTGGTGAATCTGATATTTTTAAGCTTCCCTATATTATTTCGAACTATTATAAATTATTATCTTAATTTCGTTGTCTAGGGTTTAAGAACGCAAGATTGTTGAATCTAGATTCTAAGGTTTTGATATAGATTTTATTGACTTTAGGGTTTCCGGTTGACTTCTGGTTCTAGGGTTTGAATTTAAACTCGGTATGAAAATCTAGGGGTTTACACTTGTAGCTACCTTCTCTACTATAGCAATTCCATATTTATTTGAAATAAACAATTGATTTCCAAAAAGTGTGTTCAAATTCTTTTATGAAAATCTAAGGGTTTACACTTGTAGTTACCTTGTCTACTATAGCCAATTCCATATTTATCTGAAATAAACTATTGATTTCCAAAAAGTGTGTTCAAATTCTTTTTACCATTTGTGAACTTGGCTATAGTTGCTTTTGAATCATCAAAGCTAGCTTTTAACATTATATTTTCATCTTTTAAACCCTCTAGCTCTTTTTGAATTTTATCACTATTACTGGTGCAATCAACTTTGTCATTATTGATAGTTTTAATTTCAAGATCAAGTAAGCTATTTTAAATTGTTAATTTTTCATTGATCTTGCTTAACTCATCATTTTTACTTTCCAGCTTCTTACACTTGTTATTCATCTTATCATTTTCTAATTTTAGACTATATATTTCTTCATGTAGTTTTTCATTTTCTGATTTAATCTCTTCATGCTTGGTTTTTTAAAATTTTCTAGTTCTTCTCCTACTTCCATTATTAATGTTTCAAGCATTGATACACTTTTTATTAAAAGACTATTTTGATAGCATAAAAACTATCGACCAGTGTATCGGATGCGTATACAGTAATAAAAACTGGTGAGTACTAGGTCGAATCCATAGGGAACTAATTGACTAAGTACTAGATTATAGTGATTCTATTCTAATCAAGGAAATTGAATTGGAGTTTTGATATTTCTAAATTTATTAAGCTACTTCTACAAATTACCACTACCAATTATGACTAAGTTAACACTAAAACTACTCTTTGAAACTCCTTAAGTGAAAATAAGTGTGGGATTATATAACAATTTGGTTAGGATTTTCATTTGTTGCTTTGTAATTATAATCAGGTTTGCTCATTTGGATTTTGATTTAACTCATAAGAATTTGCTTCTCTTTCGAGTTGCGAAATTCTAATTATAATATGGATATTTCTCTTGAGTAATCCATTTATAATCAACAGATAAATAATACTCCTCTCAAAAGCCATGTTATTCATATTGAACTTATGGTTCTAGCATGTGTCCATGTCAATAAACCATAATTTCAACCGCATAAAGAACGTGAGTTCTACAACTTGAGCCGAAATAGCACATGTCTATGTTAATTTAGAAGTTGTATTTTCTACTTCAATTGAGCTCTTGAATCCCTCTCGAGTATCTTGATCTCTAATTTACGAGAAATTCATAGACTAATTTTTTACCTTGTAAACATTGAACTAGAAATAACTAAGGTTTTAGATAAAAAAAAACCCGTTATAAATTACTAATCAACTACTTAGGAAATCCATAAACCCTCATACAAACCCATGAAATAAATCTAGCTCATACTAAAAGTGGAATTTCATTAATGAAAATATTTTGAGCACAATCCATAACAATAGAGAATGGATAAAGTATACTTGAAATATAAGGAATGTCTTCCTAATATGATTATGAATCCACTCCAATGAGAATATTCGTAATAAATTGTGCTAGAAAGTGAGGTGAAGTGAGGTTAAAATCGATGAGATGAGGTCGAGATTGGTAAATAAGGTGATGTGAGGTGGTTGGAATGATGGAGAATTAAAGTAAGTGAATGCTAGAATGGAAGAATGACCGACCCCAAAATGAAGATGAAAGTGATATATATAGGGTATGTGAAATGTGCAGAGAGTATGGGTAGTGAAGGTATGGTGATGTGACATGTATGAGAGGTGGTTGTTACAGAGTGGGTATATTCTAATGGAGTGGACCCCCAAAATAAAGTAGGAAGGTACACAAGAAGAATAAAAAGTCATTTTAACATATACAAAATATATGAACTCCAGAAATTAATAATAAAACAAAGTTGCTGAAATTGTTGTTGGCAAATCGACGCCTTGCATAACAGCTCCCAATCAAATGATCTGCAGCTGCCAATACGTCTCGCGGTAACAAAAATGACTACGATTGAGTGCTTTAAGTTTTCTTGGTTTGGGAGAGGTCAAATCGGCGCTTGTATTTAGAGCTCACTCAGCTCAGTCGCTGGCCTTGATGCAGTAGCTTGGGCTCATTGATGCTAGTGGCTTAGCCCTCTATCAACCTTGTTCTTGCTTGTGTGGTGTTTGCTTAGCTTATGACAAATGAGAAGGTCCATCGCTTGAGTTAATCCTTTCATCTACTCTATTTAGAGTTCTTAAGTCATCGAAGCTTGGAAGTTGGCAACCACAGGAGATTGGTTTAAAATTGGCATGTTAACTCAACTAAGTTTTGATTTGGTTAGCATTAAACTACTATAGGGGTGATCTAGCAAGTTAACTGCTACATGGTTTGGTCGGACTATGTTCTACGGTGAAGCTGGATATTGACCTACTAGGGTGCTTCATTAGCATGTAATGTACACTCAGTGATCTATTCTGGTTGGTCGACGTGTCATTACTACCGTAGCTGTAGGCCCTTAGCTTTTTCGGTAATTATAATTAAACCCCTAAGAACTTGAAGTTAAATTGAAAACCCTAAAGTCAACAACTCTAGCAAACCATAGTGGATTTAGATCCGACAATCCTGCGCTCTTAACTCTAGAATAGTTTAATTGAGATAATCGTACATTATAGTTCGTAATAGTATAAGGAAGCCTAAAAAGATCATATTCATCAAAATTTAGTTTGTCTTGGACCTAAACAGGATCAGTTTCTAAAATTAGGGTCTCGATAAGTAAAATAGTGAAAATATTCCGATAACACCATTAGACTCAAAATAATATAAGGATTTCAAAAATATTAATTTTATAATTTTTCATTATCTAAAAATATCAGATATAGCTCTTTTTTACTACCAGTATTTAATTATCTAGTTTACTATTCATTTACTATTAATTACTAATTTTAGTGTCTTTACTTTTTCTTACTACCTATTCTTACACACTTACATACCTATTTCTTATATTTACCTTTCCCATAAATCTTACACATATCATATCTTACTTTTTAATTATTTTTCATTACAAAATAACAAATTTAATCAATTTTTCTCCCCCACATCCTCATGGTCGATTCCTCCCTTGTCTCTCTCTTCTCATTTTTATTTAATTTTAATCACACAAATTTTTACTCAAAAACTCTATAAATACTCCACCCTTCTTTCATCTTTTCCTACACTTTCTTACCTTAACAAAACTGTAATGCCCTAAATTAGAGGCATTACAACTCGCTATGTATCATTTTCTTATTAAGAATACACCAAGGCTATAAAATGCTAAACCACAAATTATACTAAAGATAATCACCAGAACTCTCACATGGTTTACTTTAAAGCATCACATAAAATAAACTTTCTGGAAAACATAAACTAATAAAAATCTGAAACTACATATCATCAACCAAATAGAACCCAACAAACTAGTCTCATAAAGTTTCCAATAACTAATAACACAACAATAAAACTCCAGATAGTCTTCCATATGTCTCTCCTATTTCCAATACTCAAGATCTACTGGTCCTTAGTTGGACAGTCGAGTCTACTATGGTCATCCCCATGATCTATATATAGATCATGCTCGGACAAGTCATAAACTATATCATCTTCACATGTACCTGAAGAATAAAGGAATGAGCGAAAATGCTCAGTATGTCATACCACAAACAAATATGTATAACCATGCAATATGCAAAAATCACGTACAACCTTAAAACTAATGCAACATACATAGGTTATTATCTTTGATTAGCCAACAACTAACACAATTTAGAAATATTTGCAACTTGTCATGAACCAGGAGTAACTCATGACCTTGATTAACAAGCCTTTATATAATATACTTCATATACATATATTGATTTTGGGTACTCCCCATACATCACTATATACCACCGTAAGGCCTAGCACCACTCCTAATCTATAAGAATTATTTCTATGCACAAGTCCACTCGGAACACCCTCACACATAGATCATCAGGGTGCCTCGTTAGTATCACACTCTGCATGGTCTTTACTGATCAAAGCCAAAAACAAGCAACACACTTCTCAATTATAATTCGGAAAGAATTTAGTCAATTTATTTTCTAACCCCACAAGCACAAACAACAAGCAAGGTAAGGTCGTACTTGATTTAGCTCTTTGAGAAAACTCCAATAACCACAAATCCTCTTAAAAGACTATAAACCCTAATCTTCACCAGAAACCTGATCATCGATATACATAAAATCAAAATCAAATTTCATGTTCATAATTAAACTATAACTGTAGGCCCCTTGATCTTTCGGTAAATATAAGTAAACCCTAAGAACTGAAAGTCAAAATAGAACCCTAAAGTCAACCTAGCTCTATGTTAAGTCTAGTGAATCTAGATCCGGTAATCCCACATTCTTTACCCCTAAACAACGGAATTAAGATAATTGTGGATAATATTTCGTAATAATATATCATAGCCTAAAAATATCAGATTCGATAATTTTTAGTGTGTTTCAGATCTGAACAAGATCAGTTTTAGAAAATCGTGCCGCGGTACACCGGATAGTGACAATATTCCAACAATACCATTAGACTCGTAAAAATATAATGTTTCCAAAAATATCAGTTTTAAAATTTTTCAGTAACTAAAAATATCATATATAGGCTGTTTACGCGTATTTTTTTACTACTGGTATTTTAATTTTCTAGTCTACTATTCATAGTACTATTTTTACTATTAATTATTATTTCAGTATCTCTAGTTTTGCTTGCAACCTTTTCTTCTCTCCCCTTTAGACCCGGTGCAAATCCCCCATCTCTCATCTCTATTTAATTTCTTTTTCAATTTATTTTATTACACATAATTTCCCCCATCTTCAACTATAAATACCCCCATTCCCTCCACTTCTTTCACACATTCATTTTACATAACAAAACTCTCTCAAAATATCTCCACAAATTCTCTCTATACAATGCCCTACTACACAAACTCTCTTTAACCAATTCCTCACAAAATCCTTCTCTATACGTAAACCAATTACCACATATCACTAACCACATAATCCTACATTCATCCTTCTTCCTACCACATAAACACACACTTAGGTAAACTTTCTACCATTTTTTTTTCCATGTCATGTAACTTAGCATGACTATGGTATTGTTTCTCAAAAAATCATGAGTTGTAGAAGCAGCAACATGTTCATGTTTTGTTCTTGCACATGCCAATAATTCCGATTTTTATTATCTTGTTATTATTATGATGTTATGTTATAATTATTGTTATATCTATATATATATATATATTTAAAGCGTAAATGCTCACTAACTTTCTAACAAGATTATTATTATTAATGCTCTTATTATTGTTTTTTCTTTCTTTCTTTTTTTTTTTCTTTTTGGGACTAGTCTATTCTTAGTTCCGAGTTGCCTTGATGAAGCTAAGGCTCCCAATACTTGGCTGGGTTAACTTAATGAAGCTAAGGTTCCTAATACTTGATCATATTATCTTGCTTATTATTTTGCTTCTTTATACCTTTCTTATATTTTTATCTTTTTCATACTACATACTCATGTACATGCATAATCATAATGATATTATCTCAACAAAAATTAAGAGGAAATTTTCTTTAACAAAGGAAAATGGAACCAAACTCTTTTATCTTGTAACTTCATCACTAAATAAAGTTTTTGTTATCAAAACGTAGAAAAATGATTTTTACAATGCCTTTCTCAAACTCATCAAGAATTTTCTTAAATAACAATAGAGATGATTTTATTAAATGAATTAACGAACAAAAGAAACATTCTTTTATATATATAATAAGTCACACAAAGTTTATTAAAACTTAGTATTAATAATTCTTTGATAAACAAATTTTTCATAAAAAGCTTACTTGAAGGATTTTTTTTTTTTACCAACTCCATAATAAAAACCAAGAACAAAACTAGTTTTCAAAGTTAAGATAAAATCAACCTACTAATTTATGAACCCACTTAGAAAAATAAATGCTAGTAAGTTTTTAAATGATGCACTAGTTTTCAAAGAAATAAAAAGAATATAAACATGATAAATTTCAAAAACAATGGATATTATCAACAACTTAAGAAGATGATTTCTTTCCAAGTAAAATAGATAAAGACTTAACAGACCAAGTTTTAGGAAAAAAAATTATTTTTAAAGAAGTTAGGAAATAAGAATATAAGACGAAAAAAAAGACTTATTTATCAAAACCATTTTTAAAAGGAAAATATATACAACTCAAATATTTATAGGTTATCAACAATTTAATAACATTTTTGGAAACTCCATTTTTATCACTAGAAGTAAAGATTTGTAGAAGACCCAAGGTATGATTTATTTATTTTATAAAAGAAATTGGAAAAAAAAAAAAAGAATATATTCATTTATAAAAACTTAAGAGTTTATAAAGTTCTTTCAAAAACACTTAGAAAAGAAATTGTTAAGATTTAAGTTTTCAATGCCATAAGATAAATTATTTTACGGAAAATAGTTGAAACAACACCATTAAATTTTGCATACAATATGAGTGTGTGTGTGTGTATATATGTGTGTATTCAAAGGATTTTTCAACCATATAAGTATCTATATCTTTTCTAAAGGATTTTTGGAATTAAGAAAAGTTTGAAAATAGTGTTTTAAGGGCTAGGATTTTCATGGAGATTCTATACCAACCTTTTTCGTGACCCAAAAGACTTTTTATGATAAATATAACCTTATAAATAGATAGATATTTTCGAGTGGGTAGAAAACGGTATATGATATGCAAAATTCCGAGTTAAAATAAGCAAGTTATGGTTATTTTAAGTTAGAATTTCACTATATACGATTTTTAACGAACTTAGTGAATAGTATTAGAAAGTTTAAGTAGAACTTCTAAGAAATATTCATTGTAGGTATTTTTTTTTGTATAGGTGATGTGGAGACCGAGTTTTCGTATCTAGAGGATTACTTTAACTAGAAGTGCCTGTGCAAATGGCTCGGTGAGTTTGTTTCTTACGTTTTTATACTTATGCTTTTACTTGTAAATTAGTGGCATTAGAATTAGGAAAAAGATAAATTGAGAAGATGCGTGTGCTTTACTTATATGATTGGAATTACGTTTAAGTATATCGTGGTAGGAATTGTTCATAATGAATGTTTGATCTAGTAGAGGAATGATTGTCTGCGAATTCTATTATCACCTCTAAAATATTTAATCATGCCATGAGTAATTAATTAGATTAATCAATGCATGTCATTGGGTAAGTTCATTACATTTATTATTATGCCCTTGGTCAGATAAAGGCATAGTAAGAAGGTTCATAGAGCCCGTAAGCTTTATAAAATGGCAAGAGATCGCTTGGATTAAATTATGGTGAAATAAAACACCTGGATAAAAATATGACTTACAGCTAGGTAGTGGCTGGAACAATGCTACAAAGAAAATTGCATTTATAAAAATCGGTCTATTCGATCTAGAATCCCTAACCCCAAATGGAGGAGTAAATCCATTCAAACATATGATTCCCAAAAAATCGTATGTATTGTTTTCTCATGTGCTTATGCATTTCATATGGTTGCTTAAATAAACTTGTTTGATTAATCGTTGTTGAGTGCTTAATTGTGGAAATAATTCTCACTAAATGTGTAGCTTATACTCTCTTAGATATATCTTGCAGTACTCATATCTTTGATTGGAGCCCAAGGGATACTTCACCCAGGTAATGCCTTTTGAAGCCAAGAGCTTTTGGTTATAACTCAAGAATTAGAAATAGATTTCCAAGTAGAAATTCAAAAATGTAATCGGACTTTGATAGAATTAGATGTCTTAAGGCAATGCTCCTTAAAGTTTGTAAGACTCCTTGTATATCTTTTTAGAACCTTGATTTTATTGTTATGATTTGCTTCATCAATTGCTATTATGCATAACTGCTTAAACGACTTGATCCAAAGTTTGGTCCGCTATGATCATGAAACTATGCCTTACACCCGATATCGAGATTTTTGGGATGACTAAGGTTGTCATACTTAAATCTTAATATTGAGTATGGCGGGCTGTCACGTTTAGGATACCCTTTGGGGTGTGACAACAAGTCCTACCTATTGGACATGTAATTACTGTAGCAAATCTGGTCATATTGCACACAATTGTGCAATAAGAAAAACAATACATTTGAATCATGGAAGCAAGCTGGTCTGGGTTCCTAATAGAGTGGTTCTTGTACCACTTAACCAAAAAGGACCCAAACTCAAATGGGTACCAAAAAAAAAATATTCTGTTTTGTAGGGATCTTTAAGTGAAAACAACAAATGGTACTTAGACAGTACCTGCTCTAGAAATATGACTAGAGATACATCCAAGTTTACATCTTTAGACTTAAAAGATCAAGAGAGTATTCACTTTAGAGACAATAAAAAATCAACTGTTCTTGGTGAGGGTAACATTCTCGTAAACAAAGATTTAATTATTAAAAATGTATTGCTTATATATGATCTGAAACATAATCTACTTAGTGTTAGTCAATTGTGTGATAATGATTTTAAAGTAACATTTTCTTGTCAAAAAGTGTTTTATTGAAAGAATTCACAATAGAACCAGAAGTCAACCGGAAATCTTAAAGTCAACAAAACCCATATCAAAACCCTAGAATGTAGGTTCGACAATCCCGCGCTCTTAAACCTTAGACAACAAAATTAAGATAATAATTTATAATAGTTCATAATAATATAGGAAGCTTAAAAATATCAGATTCGCCAATTTTTAGTGTCTTTCAGATTCAAACGGGATCAGTTTTCGAAAACCATGCCCCGGTACACTAGATCGTAAAAATATTCTAATAATACCATTAGATGTGTAACAATTCAAGGAATCCAAAAATATTAATTTCGTAATTTTTCGGTAACTAAAAATTACAGATATCGTATTTATACCTGTATTTTCTTTACTACCAATAAATTATTAGTCTTGTTTACTATTCCTTGTACTTTTCTAATATTCATTACTATTCATCTATCTCTACTTTTTCTTACTACCTATATACCTATTTTCTTGCCTTTTACCTTATCAACATCTTATATCAAGTCACAACTTATATATTAATTACTTTCTTACAAAACAAATTAAATCATTTCTCTCCCCTGTTCCCTATGCAAACCAATGCCTCCCTCTTTCCCTTCATCTCCACTATTTTTCTTTTTCATTTATTTTATTACACCACAAATTCCTTCCATCTTGAACTATAAATACCTATTTCTCTCCACTTCTTTCACACCTTCATTTTACATAACAAAACTCTCTCAAATTTACTCTACAAATTCTCTCTACATAATTTCTCTCTATCAAAACTCTCTTCAACCAATTCTTTCCAAATCCTTTCCTACACATAAACCATTACCACTTATCACTAACCACATAATCTATATTCATCATCTTCTTTTTACCATATAAATGCTCTTAGGTAATCTTCTACCATTATATTTACCCATGTCATGTAACTTAGCATGATCATGGTGTTGTCTTAAAACTCATATGGGTCGTAGAAGCAACAACATGTTTATGTTTGTTCTTGCACATGCCAAAAATTCCGATTTATTATCTTGTTATTGTGACGATATTATGTTGTTTATTAAGCTTCTAACTTAATCTTATATATATATATATATATATATTTACCTATATGTATATATATATATATATTTCTTAGAGCTTAAATGCTCACTAACTCTCTAATTTGCTTTTATTATTATTATTGCTTTTTCTTTTCTTTTGGGACTAGTCTATTCTTAGTCTCAGGTTGCCTTGATAAAGCTAAGACTCTCACTAATGACGAGATACATTGATGAAGCTATGGTTCTCAATACTTGATCTATTATCTACTTATTATTTGCTTCTTGTATCTTCTTATATTTTTCATTTTTTCATTCTACCGCTCATATACATGCATCATCAATAAATATTGTCTCAACCAAATTTAAAGTAGAGTTCTCTTTAATAAAGAAAAATAAAACCAAACTCTTAATGTATATATCCTTGACATTAATCAAGATTTTTGCTATCAAACCCATAGAAATTTATTTTTACAACTCCTTTTTTTTAAGCTCATCAAGGATTTTCTTAAATAACATAAAAGATGATTTTATCAAAGAAATTAACTAACAAAATAAACATTTCCTTTTTTCTAATAAGTCACACAAAAGTTTATTAAAACTTAGTATTAATAGTTTTTATAAGAAAATTTTTCTTAAAAAAGCTTACTTATAGGATTTTTACCAATTCCATAATAAAAATAAAAAACAAGACTAGTTTTTAAAGTTAAGATAAAATCAACCCACTAATTTATAAACCCACTTAGAAAAAAATAGAGATTTCCAAGTTTTTAAGTGGTACTCCCATTTTCAAAGAAATAAAAAGAGTATAAACATGATAAGTTCCAAAAATAATAGATATTATCAACAACTTAAAAAAAATATTGGAACATGATTTCCTTCCAAGTAAAATTGGTAAGACTTAAAAGACCAAGTTCTAGAAATAATTTTTTTTTAAGTTAGGAATGAAAATATAAAAAAAAAAGACTTGTTTATCAAAACCATTTTTTTAGGAAAATATATACAACTCAAATTATTATAGGTTATCAACAACTTAATAAAAATTTTGGAAACTTCACTTTTATCACTATAAGTAAATTTTACAGAAGATCAAAGTTAAGAAAATTAAATTATTTTAGAAAAAAATTGGAGAAACAAAATAAGAATATATTCAATTATAATAACCTAAGAAATTATAAAGTTCTTCCAAAACACTTAGAAAGGAAATTGTTAAGATTCAAGTTTTCAACACCATAAGACAACTTATTTTAAGAGAAATAATCGTTGAGACAACACCATTAAATTTTGCATACAATATGAAGTCTATATATATGTATTCAAAGGATTTTTCAACCATAGAAGTATTTATATTCTTGCTAAAGGATTGGAATCAAGAAACGTTTGAAAATGGTGTTTTAAGGGCTAGGAATTTCTTGGAGATTCTGTACCAACCTTGTTCGTGACCCAAAATACTTTTTATGACAAAACTAACATTAGAAGTAGATAGATCTTTTTGAGTAGGTAGAAAACGGTATATTATATGCGAAATTCCAAGTTAAAATGAGCAAATTATGGCTATTTGAAGTTGGAATTTCCCTCTATACGATTGGTTATGATCTTACTGAATGAGAGTTAGCGAGCTTAATTAGAACTTCCAAGAAATACTCATTTTGGGTATATATTTTGTATAGGTGATGTGGAGACCGTTTTCGTATCCGAAGGATTACTTTAACTAGAAGTTCCTGCGCAAATGGCCAAGTGAGTTTATTTCTTACATTTTTACACTTATGCTTTTGCGTGTAATTTAGTAGCATTAGAATTAAGAAAAGATAAAATGGAAATATGCATGTGCTTTACGTACTTGGTTGAAATTACGTTAAGTATATCAAGGTAGAAATTGTTCATAATGAATGTTTGATCTAGTGTATAAATGATTGTTTGTGAATTCTATGATCACCCATAAAATATTTAATTATGTCATGAGTATTTAATTAAATTGATTAATGCATATCATTAGGTGAGTTATTTTATTTATTACTATACCTTTGGTGGGACAAAGGCATAGTAAGGAGGTTCATAGAGCCCACAAGATCTATAAAACGGCGAGGTGTCGTCCGAATTCGATTGCGATGAATAAAACACCCGAACAGATATATGATTTACAGTTGGATAATGGCTTGAACAATACTACAAAGAAAATTACATTTATAAAAATCGGTCTATTCAATTTGGAATCCCTAACCCTAAATGGAGGGGTAAATCCATTCAAACATATTATTCCCAAAAAATCATATGTATGTTTGCTCACGTACTTGTGCATTTCATATGGTTATTTAAATAAACTTGTTTGATTAATTGTTGTTGGGTGTTTAATTGTGGAAATAATTCTCACTAAGCGTAGCTTATACCCTCTTAGATATCTCTTGTAGTACTCGTATCTTTAGTTAAAGCCCAGGGGATACTTCACCCAGGTAATGCCTTTTAGAGCCAAGAGCTTTTGGTTAAAATTCAAGAATTAGAAGTAGAAGTAGATTTCCTAGCATAAATTTAAATATGTAAACGGACCTTAATAGAATTAGTTGATTCATGGGGAATGCCCCTTAAAGTTGTAAGACTCCTTGTATATCTTTTAAGAACCTTGATTTTATTGTTATGATTTACTTTCTTAATTGTTATGATGTATAACTGCCTAAACGGCTTGATCTGAAGTTTAGTCCACTACGATTGTGAAAGTATGCCTTACGCCTGATATCAAGACTTTTAGAATAACTAAGGTTGTCATACTTAAGTCTTTATATTGAGTGTGGCGGGCTGTCATGTTTAGGCTACTCTTTAGGCATGATAGGTTGATATTGGTGTTGGCATTGGTGAGGCAAGCATGAATTTGTCTCATTTAGCTCCATCTCGGGAGGTCGGTGCGAGCAGTAATGCTAGCATAGAAGGTTAACTTACGAGGTAATGGTGTTGCTATGTTTGTTGAATTTCGTAGTTAATCGAAAACTGGGTTATGTTTAGTGAGCTATGCTAACTATTCTTTATTGTAGGCTCTGGTGACCATCACTAAAGCCGTTCAACTATTGAAGGAGAGTCGTGCGCGCGCGTGCGGGGGGGGGTGTGTGTTGGGGAGGGGGAGGTGGGTGGGTGTGGTACATCGTATTTTATTGTCACTTTTCCTTCTCTATTTCCTCCTCTTCTGTCTCTTCTTCTTGTTTTTTTTTTACACGCCTCATTTATGTAGGGAGCTGTGAGGTCAAGGCACAAAAGGCGAGCTTGGAGAAGGAGCTTACCGAAGTAAAGCAGAGCAAGGTACGATTGAATAGCAACAATGAGCATGATAAGCTACGTGCTGAGATGGAGGATAAGATCATACAAGTACAGGATGACGTAGGCGATGCAAGGAGAAGAAAGGAATCCACAGAGACAGTAGCGAGCAAGTTTGAAAACAAATGAAAGAATGTGAAGGAGGATCGAGACAAGCTTTCTCACATGGTGAATGAGATGGAGATCATGTCACGTCCCGAAGGGTACCCTAAACGTGGCAGTCCGCCACATATAATATCAAGGCTTAAGAATGGCTACCTTAGTCATGCGAAAGCCTTAGTATTATATGTAAGGCGTCTTACACCGTAATAGGAGACGCTTTTGGGAAGCATAGTTTAAGCAAGTAAAGATAAACATACAAGAATCCAGAAATAAAGTATATCATATCATAAATAACCAAAGGTCTGTTACATAATTTCTTAGGGGCATACCCCCGCTAATTCCAAGGATCGAGATAAACTTCACAACATTCAAAATACTACATCAAAGATTTCAAAGGAATTCTAATCTAAGTCTTCGAGTAGATTTCCTCCAAAAGCTTCAACATAAAATGTATACGGATACGGGAAGGCCTCGGGCTCAAAAATATGTGTTCCTGAGAATACAAATATCTATAGGGGTGTAAGCTTATGGGCTTAGTGAGTGAATCCCAAAATTCATACTCAAAGAAAATTTATCAATAAAGTTTATTATTCAAACATATGAAATGCAACATCCACGTGAGCATACAAGACATATGACTTTCCGGGAATCATATGTTGAATGAATTTACGCCCTTCATTCGGGGTTGGGTATTCAGCCCAATTACAGCCACAACTTTTAAAAACAATTTTATAGATCTTACCGGCTCCTATACGCCATCAAAACTTGTAGTTATTACAGGCTCCTACTAGCCACCAATGTTGTAGTTCTTACCGGCTCCTACTCGCCACTTACATGATATACCGGTTATGTCTACCACCACTATTATACACTTGTCCCACCAATTGTATAGTAGCGAATGCAATGTGACTCAACATATGAAGTGCATGAATAATTTCTTTAATTACAGTCTAGTAGTTACATTTAACTTCTTTCAAGTGATCATCCAATTTCAAACACTTCAAGATATTAATGCACATACAACTTTTATTACAAACAAATCGAGTTTCGATATACTTAGTATTCTTTCAACATATTATCATACACTTCCTTTTTATTTTTCTTAAATTCTAGTGCAACTAATTTTTACAAGCACAATCAAGAGTATGAAAATAACGGGGAATAACTCACTCGGCCATGGTGACACCTTTCTTGAATTGGATGGGCCGTTCGGAAATTCCACTTAATAGGTAGTAGTCCTCGGGATACGAACAATCCTCCTCGTGATTATCTAATCAAGAAGAATACCCAAAATGAGTATTTGATAAAATTCTATCCTTGAAGATTCTAATCTTTTCTTAAAATCGTAGTAAAATCGTATAAGGGGAAATTCCAACTTAAAACGGCTATAACTTGCTCATTTTAACTCGGAATTTCGCGTATTATATATCGTTTTCTACCTACTCGAAAAGATCTACGCATTCCTAAGCTTATTTTCATAAAACTAAGTCGTTTGGGTTCCGAAAAGGTAGCGATTAGATTTGCCACGAATTTTGCAAACACTTGTTTTCTTCTTTGTAAACAAAGCTCTTTTGAAAAGATAAATATTTCAATTATTTTGTAAACTTTTGAAAGGCATATATATATATTTGTAATGACTCATAACATATGTATGAAGTAAATGAAATTATCTCAACTTGTAAAAAGTAAGGTTTAAAAGTCTTTGAACTTGAGATTCTATTTTACTTTTGAAAGATCTTTTAGTTATTAAGATGAATATTCTATTTCTAAATGAAATCTCTTGTAATTAAAGTGTGGTTTTATTTTCTAAACTTGGATTTTAAAAGTAGCGAAATGACATTTTTATTTCTTGTAATTTTTTTTTCAAAAGAATTTCTACTTCTTGATAAAAGATAAGTTTTTATAAAACCTTTTGTTTATGTAAGAAAAATCATTCCCATACATGTTCATGGGTCTTTAAGAAATCCATTTTCCATATTTATTTCTTTTAGAAAGAATATTTAATTCAAGAAAACACTTTCTCATTTATTTTTGTTGAGACAAAAACATTATGTTCATGCATGAATATGAATCATAAGCTATAGAAATGTAAAAAATAACTTGAAAGAAAGTAATAATAAGTAAATCAAGTATCGGGACCTTAGCTTCATCAAGGTACCCCGGACTAAGAAAAAGACTAGTCCCGAAAAAGAAAAGAATTGTTTTGACTTGATGATGACAAGTCTAAGACTAGAATGACTAGTCTTAAAATTAACTTGAAATTAAATAAATTGCATTGGAATAAATAAATTGTATGAAAGGTAAATAAATTGCAAGACTATGAGCTTATATGCTCTAAATAGTATATATAGCTATATAGATATATTAGATAAACATAAAGGAAATATAGAGAAACATAAAGGAACATAAAGGAATTGATGTTATGAACAAAAACAAAGTATGAATCTAATGGTGCTTTCTTAACCTTCATGGTTTTAGAAAACATACACTAAGCTCATACTAAGTAGATGAACATGAAAAATTCTTGAGAAATTTCTTACCTAAAGAAGCTAAACTAAGAGGACTTCTTGTAAGAACTCTTGAGAGAATTTGAGAGAGATTTTGAGAGAGTAACTTTAGTATAGAAGTGGTGTGAAAGAAGTGAAGGTATGAGGGGGTATTTATAGGAAAATGTGGGAGATAATTTGTGTTAATTAAATAATTGAAAAATAAAACAATTTGAGCATAGAGAGAGAGGGGTCGGCGCTATTTGGGGGTATGGGGAAGAGACAAAATTAATTTTTTTTGTCTTTTGATTAATTAAAGTAAGAAATGAAAGATGTGAAATTGTATTAGAAATGAAAATGTGTAAGAAATAGGTGTATGGCTTGTAAGAATAGGTTGTAAGAAAAAGTAGAGATAGATGAATAGTGTAGAATAGTAGAAAATAGTGTAATGTAAAAGTAGACATGACAATTAAATACCGATAGTAAGAAAATACGCGTATAAAAGCGATATCTGATATTTTTAGCTATCGAAAAATTACGAAATTGATATTTTTGGAAATCTTATATTTTTACGAGTCTAATGGTATATTCGGAATATTTTTAGTATTCCGGCCCTCTGGGCACGTTTTTTTGAGAACTGTGTCCGTTCGGGTTCGAAGGACATCCAAAATTCGCGATACTAAAACTTTTATAAAACCTATGGTTATTACGAACTATTTGAGCTAATTTTTCCAACTTCGTTTTCTAGGGCTTGAGAAAACTGCAATGCCGGAGTTTAAACGGTTACGGTAAACTAGGGTTTTGTTTGACCTAAGAATCCGTTTGACTTCCGTTTAGGGTTTAGGTCTTTAATTTTGGATCGAAAATTTCGGGGATTTACAGATCACCATGAGGAGGCAAAGATGGGAACTTGAGGATGCTGCCCAAGAAAAGGGGAAGCTATTGGAGAGCTTGAACTCGCTAAAGGGAGACTGCAAGAAGTTGAAAGTAAAGGTGTCTAAATTTTTAGTCGCGTCATTCATTATTGTTGTAATGGCTTCCTTTTCACTGATTATCATTGTTTTCATAGGGTCACATAGCGGATCTTCAAAGTAGTCAACTCATTCCTAAGGTGACCAAGAAGCAATTGATTCATGAGCTATTTAAGAGTCGGGAGTGGAAGCGTACGTAAGTTAAAATTATTCAAGACACCGCTAAGTTGATAAGGAGAGACCTCTTGGAGAAGTATCAGGACTTGGATGTTAGCATTTTAGCAGCTCACTTAGGGGAAGTTCCCAAGGAAGGTTATGGCGACGAAAGTGATGATGAGGGTGATGGCGAGCGAGGTGGAGAGGTTATTGCTGAGGGTACCATCAAGGCTACTACGGAGGGGGCTGCTAAGGTCACTCAAGTGGTCGGTGTCATTGGTTGCCAAGGAACTAGCGGTCCTTGTAAGCCCCTAATTTTTAGGGTAATATCAAGTTAAAAACCCTAAACTAGAAAGTCAACCGGAGACCTTAAGTCAATGAATCCCTAGGAAACTCTAGTAGTTTAGATCCCGCAATCCTGTGTTCCTAAGCCAAGAAGTCAAAATATGAGTGAAGAGTGTAGTTTGGTTCGTAATAATATTATGGTGCTTAAAAAGATCAGATTAGCGAATTTTCGATCTATTTCGAATCCGATAGAATACAGACTTTGAAAAGCGTGTCTCAGGGCTCGAACTAAACTACACTATTCACAAGTGTCAATTATATAATTTTTCAGGTTATAAATGTTACGGTTATAATTTTTTTATCGTATTTTCATTACTACCGGTGTTTCAAATGTCTAATTTACTTTTTGATTTCTTCTATACTATTCATAAGTGTCACACCTCGAAGGGTTCCCTAAACGTGACAGTCTACCATACACCATATTAAAGCCTAGGAATGACTGCCTCAGTCACACGAAGGCTTCCATACTATGTACAAGGCGTCTAACACATGGAGGAGACACATTAGAGTGATACATTTCATATTGATACAACTTGAGTAACAATGTAAAGGAAATATAATTCAATATACTTAAATTACAATTCATCAAAAGATTTCACTACATAAAACTATTATAAAGCAATTCACAAAACCTAGCTAATATCTTCAAGTATTCTTACATCTTGTCGGAACCCCGAGATCATACTCGGCTCTAGACATCTCGGTCCCCAGGTAGCATTCTTCCATCAACCTGTTTATTCAAACATCTATTGGAATATAAGGTACACTAGCTTAGTGAGAGTTCCCTTAATTTCGTACCATAACAAGCAAGTTAAAAATCATCCATATGCTATGCATGAAACAAACACATGAGCAGACAATTATGTATGGGTATCCGGAACCCGTACACATAACGAATTTACAACCTCCATATCTAAAGGTTAGGGATGGTATTGAAAGTCTACACGACCTGCTGTTAGTCCCTGAGCCCCCCAGCTCTTAGCAATCGACTCGGCTCGGCTCATTCATGGAATGCATCCTTGGTGCGCTTTAGTTCCCTATGAATGAACTTTGATATCGGGTCTCATTCTCTAAACGTGACGAAGGACCATACCGATCTTCTTGCGTAACAGTAGCACGCTGCCAAATGTAACTCGACCGATGCGATGCATGACCAATTTATTTTTGCTTAGGTCAAGTTATTCATACATTCTTTAGAGTGACCAACCAATATTATACACATAAACAAAAACAATATGAACAGGGCAGTTATCCAATCGATTCATGGTTTCGATATGCTTTAGTATTCTTTGGTATACATACATCAAAGTCTCATTATCTATCCCATCCCCATTCATATCAGTTTTTATCTTGTTCCTATAATTCTAATGCAACTAGCTACAAGTACAAACAGGGTAACAAAATGAGAGGGAAAACTCACATGTCCATTGAACTTCGGTCTTTTAATCGTAATAGTCGGGTGGCAACGAATCCTCGAAAGCAAAGTCATCTAAGGAAAGAAATACCCAAATGAGTATTTCAACTCAAAACTAATCCATTCTATCTCATACAAACTATCAAGTTCGTAATTCTCGTCCTACGCGGGAATTCCAACTTAAAACAACCATAACTTGGTCATTTTAACTCGGATAGCAAATTATATATCGATTTCTATCTACTTCGAAAGATCTATCTAATTATAATATCATATTTAAGTTTTGAAAACTTGTAGGTTTTGAAAACATCTTATCATTTCAGATCCGTAGCAAAAACCAAATTAGAAAATTGATTTTGTGAAAGTTTATGAAGTTTCTACTATCCAAAGCAAGTATACATGCATTATGAAGAAGTTACTATCATAAATGATATGTCATGAGATATATATGTACATGTTCTTGATGATATTGAATAAAAGAAATTTTTATAGAAAAATTTTTCCTTGTAAGACTTTATGAAAAATCAACTTAGAAAGACTAGTATTGTATTCTTGACAATTCCCACTTATTTTTAGAAAAATTCCTTGATAAAGTTTATTTATTCTTGTTAAAATTAAGTCCTCATTATGTATATTCCTTAAAGCCTTTATTTTTCAATAAAAATTCTCATTTTACACTTTGTAAACAATGTTTTTAAAAATGGTTCATCCCAAAATCCGAATTTTGTAAAAATTATTCTTGTGGTGATTCCTTTAAGTAAACTCATTTGATACTTAGGAACTTAAGGCTCAACCATACCTAGCCACAAAGGACTTCATTCCTTTAGTAAAACTTTCATTTTGAGTTTGAAAAATAGGGGTTTTCATATTGTCATTTCCTAGATACGAATTTCACAAGGTTAGGATAAAACTCAAATTTTATATTTTGTAATCTCTTCCTATTTTGAGAATCTCTATTAATAGATCTACCATTTACTTATCAAAAACATCTCCTATTGATACCTATTCCATAAGCCTTTCATATTTTAAACAAATATTTCATTTTGGTGTTGAAAAATAGGTTTCCAAAATTGGTCTTGGTTTAGATCCGAATTTACAAAATTTGTTTTTGGACATATCTTTTGATAAAATCCATCTAAACTTATGAAAATTCATCCTTTACATATCCTATCTTAAGTGCCTTCCATATCTTGAATAAAATCTTCATTTTTGAGTTGGAAAACATGTTTTTAAATTATGCCTTGGTCTAGATCCAAAAATAGAATTTTAGTTTTGAAAAATAATCTTTGAAAATCACCTTTGAATCGTATAAAATGAAGTCTTGATGATATATACCCACTAAGCCTTCATTATTTCAAGTAAAACTTCCATTTTGACACTTGAAAAGAGGTTTTTAAATATGGGTCTTGCCTAAATACCAATTTCACCATTTTTGTTTGAGTTCAAAACCAAGAGCTACACCTACTATGAACATAAATATGAGAGAAATCCATGGTAGTAAGCTATAAATTCATAGATCTAAACATAAACATAATCAAAGTTACATAAAAGTTAGATCTACAAAATATAACCATTTCTAGCAAGAAAATAATAAGATCACAAGAGAATAATCATGGATAAGATGAGTGTTTCATTTTGGCATCATCATCCTTAGCTTTTAATCTTATGAAAGGTCCTTTGATGCATGAAACTCTCACTATACTCCACCTACATCAACTATGGAAGCTTTAAATAAGAGTTTTACCTAAGGATCTTAAAGAAATATGTGTGGTAGCTCACATATATGATAGAGGCAGCAAATTCTTCTTGCAAGAACAAGAGCAAATGAAGAGAGAAAGAGAGGGAAATGGAGAGGAAAATTGCAAAGAATGGTAAAGGGTTAAAGGTGTGAATGAGAGAGGGCATATATAGAGATATATGAGGAGTTAAAATACTCAAAAATGAAAAAAAAAAAAAAAAGAGAAATGGCAGCCCATACATTTACTATAGCAGGCATGAATTTTGGGAAGAGAGATGGAGGGGAATTTAGTTGGTTTTTGACTTGAAGTTGTAATGTGTAACCAAGTGTATGTGTTACTTCTTAAAGAAGGATTGAAATAGGTTTATTTTAATCAAATTTGGAGTGTTTCAAAAGATAAAAGGCAGCAAAAAGAGGTCTAAAAATCTACCATGAAGTGATATATGAAGTGTAGAGAGAGTAAAATGAAAAAGAGGTGATGTGTGAAAAGTGTACTATAGGTATGGGTTTTAATAGTACTTTCTTTATAAATAAAATAAAATAGAAAAATGCATTCCAAATTTTTGTAGCAGAATTTTCATAATTAAAATAATGTAAGTAATTAATTTATTTTAGTGAATTATTAAATAAAATACTTGTATGATCAAAATACGCGAATATGAGCTATAATTGATATTTTTATGACCCGAAAATTCTAAAAGGTTATTTTATCAAAATAACAATATTTTTCAATTATTAAATTAATTTATTTTATTTTTAGTATCGGATCTTAAACAGAAATTGATCTCGTAAAAACCCGAAACAAACTAAATTTTGGAAAAACAGAATTTTCTATGATATATAAAATATTTATCTAAAAATATAAGGGTTTACGAGAGTAGTAAAATTATGTAACGAATAGTAGTGAATAGTTCAAAAGACTAGTTAATTACTGGTAGTAAAGAAATACGAATATAATCGCAAAATCATATATTTCTAGTTATCGAAAAATTATAAAACTGATATTTTTGAAATCCTTATGAAAATACAAGTCTAACGGTATTAATAGTATATTTTTTATATCTCGAGCATCGGGATATGCTTTTCAAAGTCTATATCCAACGGGTTCGAAATAGGTCAAAAATTTATCAATCTAATATTTTTAAGTGACCTTATATTACTACAAGTTACTCTACACACTTAAACCACACCTCGGCCTCTAGGGCTAAGAGTGTGAGATTGCCGGACTTGAACTACTATATTCCACTTAGGGTTTCCGGGTGACTTTCCGGTTTAGATCTTTGCCACTTTGGAAACTGAGAGTTTATGTTTATACAACACATTTAGTTTGAGAAATTTATTTTAAATTTTATTTTTGTAAATATTTAATATCTCTTAATGTTTTCAGAATTCTTGAATTGGGTTTTATTTCCGAAGGTTTATTGTTATTTACTTTTTTTTTAATAATTTGTTTTGGATTCTATATTACCCGATTTTACAAGTCATAGTTAAGTATAGAATTTGTCATACGTAGTGGTTTTAGATTTAAAGACTGTTGAGTTCTTATTTTATTTTTAAGGATTCTCATTTTCTCAAGATTAAGAAATTTCTAGATTCGTTCGTGATTCATGGCTAGTTGAAGTTTGGTTTTAATTTAGAGTCATTTTTAGAGTTTATCTTCGATGTTTATTTTGGAATTATTTAATGAAATTTTCCGGGGCTTACAACAAGTACAACTATCCATAACCTATTTCTTACATCCTTACAACCTATTCCTACAATTTCATCATTTTTTCCTTACAACTTACTTTTCCAATACAACATTTATTACTTAATTTACTTATTAAATTTTGAAACTTACACAACACAACATAACACACTTCTCTCTCTCTCTATTGGAACCGGTGCTATTCCCTCTCCCTCTTCCTCTCACAATTTGTTTTATTTAATTTCCTTTATTACACAAACCCTAATCCATTTCTCTATATATACCCCTTTATACCAACTTCATTTCACTTTTCCACTTTTCACTTAACCAAACTCTTGCAAAAAAATTTCTTTCTCTCTTCCTCTCCTCCTTGCAAACCGTAACACACACCATACACATACCCTCACATATTTTCTTCAAGTTTCTTATTCCAAACATCTAATAGGTAATACATCTATACCTTATTACCGTAAAAACATGTAATGGCAAGATCATTCATGTGTGATTCCACTCAAAGATCCCAATGAGCTTCAAGCTAGGGATGTGAAAACACTTGAACATGAGATCCTTGCCATCACAATGTTATAGATCTTGTTATTTGAGTTATTTTGCTATTATCTTGTTTTATTATCAAGTTATGTTATTATCATTTATGATTTGTGCATATATTCATCATCTAATCATATTCACATAATCATCATAATGTTCATGCATTTATGACTAGCATAGTAAACTAGATCTAGTTGTTTTGATTTCATAAATGCATTAAGCTTTTGTTTTATGTTCATAAATAACTTGTAATAGAATGATGATAGTAGGAAAAAGATAGAAAGCTCAAGATCTACTTTAGTTTCAACAAAAATTATTTTTGAAAATTCGGATAAAAAAGGAACCATATTTAGAAAAGCCATTTTTCAACTTCAAAGTGTGTATTTTACATTAAAAATGAAGGGCTTAGGGAATAGATATAATAAATGAGTGATCTTGATAAGTAAAGCTTAGATCTATTAAGAATATTTTCAAAACAAGGAAAAGTTTACAAAAGTTATGTTTCAATCCCAATAACAAGTTTTAAATTCGTAATAAGGAGAGCTTGAAGTGTAAACACTCATTTTTCAACTCCAAAACAAGATTTTTATTAAAGAAATGGAAGTCTTAAGGAGTAGGTTTGATTAGGTAATGGTTTTTGAAAGACTAAAGGAGTTTTACAAAGAAAACAACCTCAAATGAAAATTTCAAAATTCGGATTTGAAAATTGTTACTATTTAAACACCTATTTCCAAATGTCAAAATGATGATTTTTATGGAAAAATGGAAGTCCTAGGGGATACATGTAATAAAGATATAATTTTGACAAGGATAAAAGAGGTTTATCAAAGTATAATCCTAAAACAAGAAATGGCTTCAAAGAATAGATTAAACAATGTTTTCATTCTTTAAAATTTTGTAAAATTCGCAATTAGGTAAGTCACCTATTTAAACATCTATTTTCTAATCCCAAAATGAAGGTTTTTTTTATATAATGAAGGTGGTGGCTATATAGGTCATCAAGGTTGAGTTTTGATAAAAGCAAGTGTGATTTTATAAGAAGAAAAACTTTTTTTTTTTAAGTCTAGTAAATTTCAAAAGTTTTGCAAAGCAAAAGTTTTACAAAAAAATTCTTTGTACTATATCATTAAGAATTACATGTAGATAGTTCATCTCATAACCTTCATGACAATAGCTTGTAGGTATTGCATATACACATGATGCACTTGTAGAAACAAAGTTAGGAAAGTAAGTCCTATACTTGTATTTGACATTCTCTAAGTACATGAGAAATTAGAATTACCAACACCCATGAATCATACATGATATTGAGTTATATATGTAAGATAGAGTCTTACAAGATAAAATGATAGCTAAGTATCTATCAAAGCTATAGTATGATGCTTGGTTTGAAATTAAGAGTTGAATTGTGGATTGGGGAATTAGTATAGTATTCTGTACCCTACTGCTCATGGACCAAATGACCTTTTTTGTCGGAATTAATTCTAGAAATAGATAGCTCTTGTCAATAGGTAGAAATCGATATATAATATGCGAAATTCTGAGTTAAAATGATTAAGTTATGGCCGTTTAAGTTGGAATTTCCTCTTAGATGAATTTTGACGAACTTGTTAGAATAGAATTTATAAGTTCATTCAAAATTCATAGAAATACTCATTAGAGTTATTTCTTTTGATTAGGAGACTTGGGAGACGGACTAGACCTTCCGAGACTATTAAGATTAAGTGGATTTTCGCGCCATGGCAAAGTGAGTTCACTATCGCTAAATTTCATGCTTGTGAATGTGCTTATAATGTTAGTGGCATTAGAATTAGGCCAAGATAAAAATTTGATTGTGTGTATGAGAATTTTACTTGGGTGAATTAATGATAAGAATATCGAAATGAGCTTGTTGTAAATATTGTATGATTTAGCATAGAATTGAATTGTCTGCAACATCTGTGATCATCCATAAATTGTTAAATTAATATGCCATGATCTTATAATCAAATTGGCATGCATACCATATGTGGAGTCACATTGCATGGGTTATTATACCTTTGTGGGAAGAAGGCATAATAGATGGGCAATGAGGGGCCTGTAAACTCGAGTGTTGGCGTAATGGCCGGAAATTGAAATGTTGGCATATGGGCCAGAATTAAAAAATTGTGTGTAGGTAGGCACCTGTATCAACCACAATATAAATGAGAAAAATTGAAATCTATGGTCGTATGGGCCTAAAACACCTAATCGCGAATGGAGGGCGTAAATCCATTCAACATAAGATTTCCGAAAGATCTTATGTATTGTATGCTCACGTGTTTGTGCATTTTATATGGTTGTTAATATAACTTGTCTGTTATATATTGCTTGTTGAGCATTTAATTTTGGAAATGAAACTCACTAAGCTCGTAAGCTTATACCCCAATAGTTTCCTGTTGCAATATGAATATTTATTGCCATCCCTGAGAGGCCACTTTCCTCAGGTATAGCTTTTGGAACTTAAGGAGCTTTTTGAAAAAGTCGGGACCTAGATATAGACATAGACTTCTAGTTGAATCTCCTAAATCGATATATATAATGGTTGTTGTAAGAGACTTTTGGGAACTAAAGAACTCTTAATATTTTGTCGGGGGTATGCCCCTTAGATCATGTAATAGAATAAATCTGTATATAACCGTTATGATTTACATTCTTAGTGCTATGTATGTCTTCTTAAGCTATTTCGATTCAAAGTGTGGTTCCCTATATGTTAAATGTGAGCCTTGTACCTGGTATTTAAACTCATGGAGTGACTAAGGTTGTCATACTTGAGTTTAGATATCGAGTGTGGCGGACTGCTGCGTTTAGATTGTCATACTTAAGCTATCTCTGTCCTGTAGATGGCAGGAAGGGTCCAAGTATATCCGATCCCCACATGGCAAGTAGCCATGGGCTGATGAGGTAGAGAAGGTCAAAACTCAGGGTGTGGGCGATGGGAGCAATCTTTTGGCATCGCTCGCAATGTTGGATAAATTCTTTTGTGTCGTTCTTCATGGTTGGCCAGGAATAACCAGCCTGTATAATTCAGGTGTGCAATGATTAAGCTTTGACGTGGTTGCTTCATTTGCCTACGTAGAACTCTTCGATGACTTGTTGTCCCTCCAGTTTTTTGGCTTCGACTTTATCCAAGGGTAAGGTGCCATCTTTAAGGTAACTTTCTATTAGTGTTGTCAAATTCGTGGGTAGCACCTCACGTTGAAGACCAAGCACTTCATAGGATCATACCGTCGTAGACTTTTTAGGTAGATATTCCACGAAACTTCGCTACTAAGGCTCCAAACGTGCTCTTTTGAGGGTTCAGCTTCAAGTTGTAGAAACGAAGTCGGTCGAAGGTTCCTGGAGGTCATGTAGATGGTCTTTGGCTTACTTACTTTTTACTATCATTTTGTCAACATAAACTTCCATGATTTGACCTATCTATGGTTTGAACTCCTCGGTGACCAACGTTTGAAACATGGCGCCTATATTTTTTAACCCAAAGGGCATCATCTTGTAACAATATGTGCCGAATGTTGTAACAAATGAGGTATGGACCTCATCTGAATCCTTCGTTTTGACCTGGATGTACCTAGAAAAGGCATCCATGAAACTTAACAACTCGTGTCCCGAGGTGTTATAATGAGATATTCGATTCTTAGAAAAGGAAAGCAATCCTTCAGGCATGATTTGTTGAGGTCGATGTAGTCCACACACATTCGCCATTTGCCACTGGACTTCTTGACTAACACTAAGTTAGCCAGCCAAGTAGGATACTTTTCTTCCCTGATGACCCCAGCTCGAAGCAATTTCTAAACTTCCTCTTCAATGGCGGTCTGTCTCTCGAGGGCAAAGTGTCGGACTTTTTATCGTAGCAGCCTAAGTGCTTTGTTAATGTCAAGCTTATGCGTGATGATGCTGGGGCGTACACCTGTCATGTCAGCTGCTGACCAGGCAAACACATCTTTGTTTGCTTTCAGAAAGGTAATTAAATCCTTTTTAACATCGGGGCTGAGGGTTGCCCTAACTTTGACTGTGTGGTCGAGGGCATCGTCGAGGGCAACCTCTTTCCTAATCTCAGCTGGTTCACTACGCTGCTCAAGTTTTTACCTTAGCTCCACTTTGATGTGCATATACAATCCCCCTTCAAGGCTCTAATATACAATTGTCAGGACTGTTCTTGGTCTCCTCGGCACACGCCTACTCCCGCTGGGGTAGGGAATTTAGATGTGTGGTGGGGTTGCGAGATGATCATAGAGAATATGGATTGATTGCCTCTGCCTAATATCATATTGTAGGGAAACCAACAGTCCACTACGAGAAAATCAATCAATTGTTCAACATTGTACGACTCTTCACCAAGCTCAAGGGGCAATGTTATGATGCCTCGAGGCTTAATAGGTCGGTTGTTGAATCCATACAACTCATGATCATACAGCCTCAATTTCAGCTTCATCTCGTGTTTCATCTATTCATAAGCCTAGTTAAAGAGTATGTCTATGCTACTTCCAATGTCGATCGGTATCCTTTTGACCTTCCATCATGATATTCGAGCGACGTCAACCAGGGCATCCTAATGTGGGGTTTGGATTCCCTCGTAATCCTTTTCAAAAAACGAGATAGTGGAATCCATTCTCAACTTCTTTGGTTCCACATTCATCACCAACCAGGACGTACTGGGTGGCAATCCAACCCTTGTTAAGGTGATGGGTCAATCAATTATGGTGTTAATCTCACCATGACACAATTAGCAAGGATGCAGGTGATCCAGGTTGTCCAAAGCGGCTAGCATCTTCTCAAATTCATCAATTTTCCTTTTTTGTGCTAAAGGTTCTAGTTTCAAGTTGTGATCCATGTACTGTTTTAGCCAACCTCGGCGTGTGGCGTCTTCTGTAGCGCTTTTGAGCTACCAGCAATTGCTCGTATCATGTCCACGGTCATGGTGATACTTGCAGTACTCTTTGGAGTCTTTTCATTTTAGATTTGGCCACATAAGAAGTGGTAGGGGAAGGAGACATCGGTTCCTTATTTCGAGGAACACGTCATGTACAGGTAGTTTAAGAGGAGTGAACTCGTCGTACATCGGGAAAAGTCTCCGCTTGTTGCCATCTCTTACTCGGTTTTTATCTATCCGACTAGAGTCGCAGTAATCCCTTGGTTGATTCCTTTCCCAAGGAATATTATCATGCCTGAGCCAAAGCTGAGAAAATTTCAGTCTCTCTTCGAGCATTCCATGTATCTTCTTATCGAATGTACTTCTGGGCTTTCTCCCTTACTTGCTCCAGTGTCATGAGTTGGCATTTGGAGAGGGAGTCGAAGAATGGGCCCTCAACTAGTATTCCTTACTTGATGGCTTCCAGGGCCACACCCTGATCAAGGTTCGAGATCTCCAAGCATGCTTTGTTGAACCTCGCTAGATAATCCCTCAGGGGTTCATCAAGCCTTTATCGTACTATGTAGAGGTAAGAGGCATTCTTCTCTAGCAGTTTTCTTGCAATAAAGTATGCGACAAAAAGGTCAGTGAGCTAAGAAAATGAGCTTATTGTGTTGGGTTCGAGCTTATTGAACAAAACCCTAGCCTTTTCCTTAGAAGGTGGTAGGGAAAGTCTTGCACCATATGGCATCTAAGAAGTTATGTATTGCCATAGTAGATTGGAGTTAGGCAATGTGATCTTCTAGGTCCGTCGTCCCATCATATGACTCTAGAGTGGGCAACCTCACTCCTGTTGGGAGCACCTCGAACTGGATCTCGAGCATAAAGGGTATCTTAGCTGGTGGTACATTTACAGCCAGCTCAACCTTGAAGCCTTCTTTGATAGTAGACAATCTCCTCATCATGTCGTGTATCTCTTCCAGCATGCATTCCTTATTGGAACCGAGTTATGTATCTTTCGGGACAGGGACGTTCCTCTCCTAATCTCGACTTGGATGGGGGTTCACCGTTCCCTCTCTATTATGCTGATAGTTATTGGCCTAGTGTCATGCAACAGCCAGAGCCGACTATTACTAGGCGGTACGTGCCCGTAATGCGCTATCCACAGCCCTCATAGGGCTTCATGGGACATGAGTCTAGCAGTAAGCATTTTCAGATGGTTCGAGACTCTGTGAGAGCTCCCTGTAGGAGGCTCTAGCCCCGTGGAAGTCCATAATACCCTCATGGGGCATACAACTAGCTACTCTCCTCGTCTGAGTGACGATTGAGCTAGGGAGATGCTTCTGTGCATGCTAAAGGTGAGCTCTTCCAGGTGTAGATCCTTCAATCACTCTAACTCTATTATCCTGGCCTGTAAGAGAGCATTTGACCGCTCATTTTCCACATTCTGATGCACTAAGTGTCTGCACAGATGTTTCAGTTCCAAAATGTGGCCCTCATTCGATGGGGTAAGCATCTGTGACAATGGTTGGACCATGACACGGCACCTCAGAGGCTTCGCCATTGATGATGCAAGAGATGGGTGGTAAAGGTGCATAATCACCCTGGTTCCTACTCCGTTAGGGCCTGGGCATTGTGAGAGGATGGTTTTATCGCCTAAGGTTCTAAGAGGGTTCTTTAGAACGAATAGGATAATTCTAAGAGGGTCCTTTGGAAAGTGTTTATTGGTGTTTAGTGGTTGTTTTCCCACAGACGTCGCCAAAAGTCTAAGCCGATAGAGATTGCTCCTGCAAACATCAAAAGATAGGTCAGAGGGGTATCGAGGGTTGCCCAGCACGATCAACCCAATGCTCAAGTCAGCCTGTGGGTAAGGATAAGGGTGGTGCAAACAAAATGTAAGATTTGTTGTTTTTTTATCTATACTCTGTGCTATTTTTCCTGTTCACTCTTTGTTTCTCTTATCCATTAGGTACGGAAAATGGTACGCGAATAGGAAGGCTCGATGTCGTGGAGCATGGCTGAGCTGTTGATGTCCCCTCGGCTACAAGATGTGACTAGGTCGTGAGCTGAGGATATGAAGTTAGGCAGAGTAAAGGATGAGCTGACCGACCCAACGACCTGATGGGCTCAAAGAGATGTCCTAAGGTGTGGACTCGAGGTCAAGTCCCACACCAACTTGTATGACTGAGGAGTTATGTTCTCCGAGAGGAACTGAACTGTTTCTTCTATAGGCTATTGAGGGCAAAGATTATTGGCCCCCAAAGGATCGAGTGGGCCTAAGGCTATATTTTATCGTCAACATTAAATATGGGAGGTAAGAAATACACCTCTATTGTTGTTGATGACTTCACTAGATATACATGGACTTTCTTTCTTGCTTCTAAAGACGGAATAAATCACGTCTTTTCTAGATATTATAAGAAAGTCTAAAATGAAAAAGGTCTTAATATTGTATCTATTCGAAGTGATCATAGGGGAGAATTTGGAAATTATGAAATCGAGGATTTTTCTAGTAAATATGGCATTGAATATACTTTTTCAACACCTACAGCTCCACAACAAAATGGTGTAACGGAGAGGAAAAACAGAATCTTACTTGAAATGGCTAGGACCATGTTATGTGAAAACAATTTACCAAAATATTTTTGGGGTGATTTTTACTCGTTAGTTGGAAACTATTGCCTCCTATCCTAAGGAAAAATCATTTAATGAGCAATGCAAACTCTGCTATGCCGCTGCCACCACCACTACTAGGGGATGTAGGAAGAAGACTGCTTCAGTTGGAAGTATTCATTAAAGATCTAAATTCAATTACCATAAAGTGTCAAACATGCGGTAAAAATTTATCTTCTAGGTCCCGATAGGGTACGAGTCATTTAATTTGACATATTGATACACAAATGCACAAGGGTAACACATAGTTAATATAGGATCCACCATGTCCAAAAATTTTGATGTCGAAGAAGATAACCTTACGAGTTGATGATTAGACAATAAGGAAACACATGATGACCTTGTTCAAATGATGGTTGCAACAAATATATCCTTCTGTGCAATAGATCACCACCGCTTCAAAGGATGGGCTACACAAAGGATGCAACCCCGGTACCATCATACGAGTGACAAATATAGGAGGATATAATCAATATTTTTTTGAGAAAAGAAGACATTGTTATGGATTTATTTTCAAGAATTCTTTATAGGTTAGAGCCTTAGTGATTAATATATTTCAATATCATAAATTATATCTTGATTATACCATTCCTCTTCAACTTTTACAATTTGCTCAAATTTCTTCTACAACATCTCCTTTACCTTAAACATATGGAATTTATTCATGCAATTGAGGGAAACTATATGTGTCGTTGCACATTATATCAATGACAACAGAGTGCCATAGAAGTGCATTATAGCTTTTACACCATTTTTAAGAAGTCTACACTATAGTTATAATCACCACCAACATTCTAGATACTATCATTACGTATAATATTCAAATGGTGTTCAACATATCATACAATAATACATCTAATAATGCCACTTAAATTCAATATTTAAATCAAGTTCTAAATCAAATTTGTGATGGCATGTTCTTTTATGTCCAATGTGTTCACCATATATTAAATTTGGCAAGCAACATTGGCATTTAGGCTTGTTAGTTGGGGTCACATATTATGTCATGCCTCAAAGGTATCCTAAACACAACAGTCCACCATACTCAATATTAAAGCTTAAGTATGACGACCTTAGTCATCCCATAAGCTTCAATACCGGGTGTAAGGCGTACATTCATGATCATAGAGGACCAACTTTGAAACAAGTTGTTTAAAAAGATATTCATATAGTAGTTTAAGAATAGAAATCATAATATAATAAATGAAATAGGGAAATATATAAAGGTCTTACAATTCATCAAAGGGACATTCCCCCGTAAAAGATATAGTTCATCAAGGTCTAATGAAGTCTAATCAAAATAATTACATGGAGATTTACTTAGAAGTCTAAGTCTACATTTAGTCTTTGACTTCTTCCAAAAACTCCTTAGGCTAAAAAGGTAATGCCTATGAAAAATATCCCCAGGGCTTCAACCATAAATGGGGAAACTGCAAAAGGTATCTATAAGGAGGTAAGCTTCTTGCTTAGTGAGAATTAAATCCACAAGTAAAGTACTTCAATAATCAATAAGCAATCAAGTTATTTAATCAAGCATATGAGATGCAAGCAATCACGTGAGTAAACAATACATACGATTTTCTAATAATCATATGTTTGAATGGATTTACCCCTCCATTTGGTAGTTAGGGGTTCCAGGAAACAAGGCCATAGTTCGTAAATGCTATTTTTGTAGTTTTGTACAAATTCCTACTAATCGCTAAAATGTAGTTGATTTAGGTGCCTACTCACCACTTAATTATAGACAATCGAAGTCATAGATTATGATTTCAGGTCCTTGACCTCATTACTATGCCCTTATCCCACCAAGGGTATAGTAATAAATGCAATATGACTCACTACTTGTCATGCATGAATCATTTAATTTAAGTAGTCATGGCATGATATTAGTCATTTCATTAGTGACCATAGACTTTGCAGACAAATCAATATTAAACTAAATCATACAATAATTAGTTAACAATTCCTGCATCGATATACTTATTATAATTTCAACCATGTAAGTAAAACACATGCGCTTTCATGTTTTATCTTTTCCTAAAATCTAGTGCCACTAAACTACAAGCAAATACATAAGTCCGATTGCGAGAATTTAAACTCACTTGGCCATAGCAGTAGAAGCTCCTTAGTCGAAATAGTCTTCCGGGTATGGTAGCTTAGACTCCGCGTCACCTATACAAAAAAAATACATGAAATGAGTATTTCTTGGAAGATCTACTTAATATTGTAGCTCTATTCTACTAAGTTTGTCAAAATTCGCATAGAGTGAAATTCCAACTTAAAATGGTCATAACTTGCTCATTTTAACTCGGAATTTTGTATATTATATACCGATTTCTACCTATTTGAAAAGATCTATCAATTTCTATGGTTATTTTCTACATACAAGGTCATTTGGGTTGCTAAAAGTCATGGTACAGATTTAAAACGAAAAATCCCAGCTTTCGCAAAACATTTTCCAAACTCAACTTTATTCAAAAATCCTTTAGCAAAAATATAGATATATATATGATTGAAAAATCCTTTGAACATATATATATATAGACTCATATTATATGCAAAAATTCTAATGATGTTGTCTCAACGATTATTTTTCGTAAAACAATTTATCTTAAGGTGTTGAAACTTAAACTTAGCAAATTCTTTTCTAAGTGTTCTGGAGAAATTTTATATTTTCTTAGGTTATTATAAATGATTATATTCTCATTTTGTTTTCCCATTTCTTTTCTAAAACAAATAAATTTTTCCCTTAACTTCGGTCTTTTATAATTTTTGCTTTTAGTGATAAAAATAAAGTTTTCAAAAATTTTCATTAAGTTGTTAATATCATATTTATAAATTTGCCTTTAAAATGGTTTTAATAAATGAGTCTTTTTCCTCTTATATTTTGTTTATTAACTACTTTAAAAAAAAAATTATTTCTAAAACTTGGTCTTTTATTGCCTTTACCAATTTATTTGAAAAGCAATCATCTTTTTAAGTTATTGGTAAAATTTATTGTTTTTGAACTTATTATGTTTATATTCTTTCTATTTCTTTGAAAATAGGTTTCTTCCTTAGAGACTTGAAAATCATTATTTTTCTAAGTGGGTTTATAAATTAATGAGTTGATTTTCATCTTACTTTGAAAACTAGTTTGCTTCTTGGTTTTTATTTTGAAGTTGAAAAGACTTTAATCTTAAGCTTTTTGTGAAAATTTTGAATACCAACAAATTATTTTTACTAAGTCTTAGGTTATCATATTATGAAAAGAAGGTATTTGTTTCATTTATTTCCTTGGTAAAACTATCCTTGTTGTCACTTGAGAAAATTTTGAAAAAACTTGAGAAATTGTTGCAAAAATCCAATTTCTAAGTTGTTAATGACAACTCATTTATTTAGTGACTAGATACATAATAAAAAGTCTAGTTTCAAGTTCTTTTATTAAGGAAAAATTCTACTTTAAATATTGTTGAGACAATATCATTATGAATATGCATGTATTATGAGCATGTAGTATGTAGATGATGAAAATATAAGATAAGAAGCAAGATATTATGGCCAAGTATTGGGAACCTTAGCTTCATCAAGGTAACCCGATCAAGTATTGGGAGCCTTAGCTTCATCAAGGTATCCCGGGACTATATCCCAAAAAGAAAAGAAAAAGAGAAAAGAAAAAGCAATAATAAGAGCAAATATAGTAATAAGCTTGTTAGTGAGCATTTAGACTCTAGGATATATAGATATACATATAGATAGTATCATATATATAAAGTTAGGTTAGAAGCATAATAACAATAATAAGATCATAATAACAACATAATAAATATCGGAATTCTTGACATGTGCAAGAACAAAGCATGAACATGTTGTTGCTTTTACAACTCATATGAGTTTTTGAGAAATAATATCATAGTTATGCTAAGTTACATGACATGGAAAATAAATAATAGAATAGGTAAGAGTATTTACCTATAAAGAAAGTATGGAAGTGGTAGTGTAAGAAAAGTTTAGATAGTGTTTATGTGTGAAGGAAGTGTGTAGGAAAAATTGGTAGTAAAGAGAAAGAAAAGAGATATTTTTGGGAGAGAGTGTTTGTGAAGAGAATTTAGGAGAGTTTTAGTATGGTGAATGAATGTGTGAAAGAAATTGAGGGATAAAGGTGTTTATAAAATTTTTGGCGTGAAAATTGTGTGAATTAAATAAATTGAAAAAAAAATGTGTGTACCATGCATGACCGGCATGATTGAGGGGGAGAGGAGAGAGAGAGATTTTTTATTTGTTTTATATTTTTATTAATTAAAAGTAATAAGATGTAAGGTTTGATGTGAATAAAGATGTATATGAAAAGTAAAAAGTAGAATAGGTATGGTAGAGTGTAGGAATAGGTGTAGAAAAGTAAAGACAGGTGAATAGTAATGAATAGTGTAGAATAGTACTATGAATAGTAGATAAGACAATCTAATACCGGTAGTAATGAAAATACGCGTAATTAAACTATATCTGATATTTTTAGATACCGAAAAATTATAAAACTGATATTTTTGAAATCTTTGTATTTTTTTGAGTTTATTGGTATTATTGGAATATTTTTGCCGTCGAGTGTACCAAGGCATGGTTTTCGAAAACTGATCCCATTCAGATCCGAAAGACACTAAAAATTATCAAATATGATATTTTTATGTTTCCTTATATTATTATGAACTATTATCCACTAAAATCTCAATTTCGTTGTTTCAAGAATAGGAGCATGGGATTGTCGCATCTAATCTACTAAAGCTTGGTGTATATTTGTTGACCCAGGGTTTCCGGTTGACTTCTAGTTTAGAATTTATGCATAACCATAGCATAAAATCTAGGGGATTACACATTGAAAAAACACATTATGTAATTAATTGTCTACATTGTTTAAAGAGGCAGAGAGCCCGTTATCTATAGTTTTGTCAGATTAACAATATTGAAGGAAAGGTCCCTCATCTCGATTGCAAGACTAGGTAAAAAAAGGTTGTTACGCGCCTTTATAATGCCATGCTTAGCCCTACTGATCCCAAATTTGGTCAAATTGATGAGAGAGACTGGAGAACAACAAAGGCTATGAAGGATATTCTAAAGGTCTTCCTGAGACCAACTCTTTTTTTCTTTTTTTGGTTCTTGCAACAATGCTTGATCTAAGGTTTAAATTCCATGCTATTAAGATACTCTAAAGGACTTCTATATGAACATTGGGGTAGAATATTCCACTACAACTACTAAAACACTCAACAAGGGAACGATTAACTTACTTGAAATTTTGTATCAACAACATAATTATGCATTTTAGCAACCATCTCAATCATTGTGTATTAGCACTGATAGTCACTTACATGGGTGGTCTTCGAAAAAAAGCAAAACAAATCACTCAAATGTCAAGATTTGCAATATGACTTCCAAAGATATCTATAGTGATATATTAGTATACTAGGTACAGCAACACGAAGAGGTATAGGGAGAAGAAGGGAGATAACCTCGACATACTTGGTCGGTGGAAGGACAAAACACAAATGGTTAGTACTTGCCCTAGTGGTACGGGATGTTCTAGCACCTCCGATTTTGATAGTCTTGTCCAAGTGAGCTTTCAATTTGGTGGGTGAGCCATTGACCTACACTACCATAAGTTAAAAGTAAAAACCGTTGAAGGATATGTGTGCCTCAAAGATTGTGTATATGTTGAGGATAGAAGTCGAGGACCTACATTTTTGTAGCCTAAAGATAGTGACTCAACGATGGGGACAAGGGATCAACATCATTGTCAGTGCTAAATGCACAAGGGCAAATTGATGAGTGAAATGGTAAGGAAGCTGGGGCGTGTTAGGTTGTGATAAGCTTGTTTATATGTTTTTCATTTTTTTTTTTTTTTGGTTGAGATTATGAAATGTTGTGAGTGCTTATATTAATGCAATATGTGAAAGTTTCCTTTTGACTTTTTCTTTCACTGTAAGTTCTAACATATTTAGAATTAACTAACTTAATATAAAAATATACAATTAAAAATATTTGATAATTTCATTGATTAAATTGCCATAGAGATTTTAAATAAATTTACAAATATTTAACTTTAAACAAGCCTTAGACCCTAATAGTTTAAAAATTATTTAGTATTTTAAAAGATTTTAAAATTTATAACATTATAATTAAATAATAAATAACATTATTCTCTAACTTTAAATTATAAATTAATTTTGCATCAAAAACTAATCTTATTATCTTATTGTAATTGTAATGGAAGAAGATTAATTAAATGTCTCATATAACACAACAATATTAAAATACTCAACATTGAAACTCAAACATTAATTAAAAAAAAAAAAAAAACAAGCGTTGGTCGTATGCCTACTTATTATGAAGAAGCCATAAACTTTGCATGTTGTCCCATTATGTGCTTGTGCATTCCTTTTTTTTGTTTCCATATGACATGTCATATTCACATGCTACTTATATGCCTATGTGCTTGTGCCTCGATAGCCCATGAACTTCACATGCTAGCCCATTGCATACTCATACATTCCCTTTTTTTACTTTACCACATCTTGTACCATGTCCAAATGCTACGTGTTGGCCTGCATGTGCTCGAGCCCATTTTGCATGTTTACACACACACACACACACACACACACATACATATATATATATATATAATCACACTTCAATTTGCTACCTAAGTGTATTTTGACAAAAGTGCTTCATTCTCTTTTAAGGTGTTTCATAATAGGTTTTAGTGGGTAAAAAACGTCGCATTTTAATTGCCTCGATTCATAATATAACATCATCCCATTCACTTCATTGTAAAATAAAGAGAGAATTGAATTATAATTCAATAGGAATGTAATATAAATGTAATGGCTATTATAATTCTCCTATGGAAAGCCAAACCTTAATAGAATGATATTTCTTCTTCTTTTCTTTAATTAGTTTGCCTTTATTTAGGCAGAGGTACAAACTTAATATGGAAGAAAACTTGATTTAATTTTTCTAAATTAAAGAAAATCAAATTTATCTAATATAAGAAGATATACTTCCTACCATATAGATTATTCTTCTTATACATCACCTATAATCATGGTAATCACATGCTAACACTCCCCCTCAATTGGCGTGAAGATATCTTCTAAGCCTAACTTGTTAAGAGATTTAATAAAAACTTTAGTTGAAACTACATGAGTTAAAATATCTGCTAACTGTTCACTTGATCGAATGAAAGGAATGTCTATCAACTTCTGATTCAGCTTCTCTTTAATGAAGTTTCGATCTACCTCAATATGTTTAGTCCAATCAAGTTGAATAGGATTATTAGCTATTTCTCAAGTTGACTAATTGTCACAGTATAAAAGCATGGGTTCATTTGGCTTGAAACTTATTTCAGTAAGTAAAATTCTTAGCCATAAAAGTTCACATATTTCATGAACCATGCCTCTGTATTCTACTTCTAAAAAAGGGCTTGCTACTACATTTTGTTTCTTGCTAAGCCGTGTCACATGATCTCTTATAACAAATGTAATGTAGCCTGGGGTGGTCTTTCTATCAGTAATGTTTTGCTGCCCAGTCTGCATCAATAAGCCCTTTTATTTCCATGTGTCCATTCCTCTTTGAGGTCATCTGTAACGCCCTAAAATAAGGACATTACAACCCGCCACGTGTCCTTCTCTTATAAGAACACGCTAAGGCTATGAAATATCAATCCACATATTATATCAAAAATACAACTCCAATACTCACATATAAAGGGTTTCTATTAAACAATTCATCGTATAAATAATACTCTTGAATTAACTTGTTGGCATAAATCAAAGCCAACATCATCCTGACTTATAACTTAACTAAAAAGTCCTATAAAGAAATCTTAAACTCATAAAGTAAATAAAATCTTTCAAACTAATAGTAGTTTCAAATTAAACTTCATAGATTATTAAATTGTCTTCCTATCTCTAGGTATCCAAAATCAACATCTGTTGATCCGTAGCAGGAAAGTGAAGTTCACTATCGCCATCCTCATGATCTAAAAATATGTCATATCTAGTAAGATCATATATCACCTTATCTTCTCCTGTTCCTGAAAAATGAATGGAATGAGCGAAAACGCCTAGTACACCAATCCACAAAACAAATGCATATGCACACATAACATATATATATCAAATGCAACTTATTCTAATGCAACCAATCATATTATTATCTTTATTAAGCCAATCAAACAACACAATTTAGAACTATGAATCCCTAGTTCCAAACTTGAAGTAACTCAGACCCCTGAAAATCAACCAACTTTTGAAAATAGGTAATTATATACATATTAGTGAATGGGTACTCCCCAAACATCCACGGTCATACTGCCAAATCACCTAAATCTACTAGAATCATCTCCAAGTGCAACTCCACGAAGGATAACGACACATAAGGATCATCAGGGTGCCTCATCAGTATTATTGTTTGTCAGGACTTTACTTGTCAAAGCTAAAGACATCCAGAAAAACAAATTAAGTCAAATAGAATTAAGTTCATTTATATATCTGTTCCTACAGACAACAATAAAAAACTAAACCTATAAGCAAATACAGCAAACAAGGAAAGGTTGTACTTAATTTTGCTTTAAGAACAAAACCCTAATTCACCAAAACACCTTTCTTCTATAAATTATAATGCCACAAAATCCTCAAACACCACAATTTAGGATTTTTCTTCCAAATCTCCAAGAACTTTGATTCCTAACAACCAATACAAAAACTTTAACAAAAGATTATATTTTTAGATCATCTAAAGGATTGAAAGAATTAATCTCACCACGTTTTTCTTGTTTATGGAATTGCAAAATTTTCAAAAGATCAAATTTTTCCTCCACAATTCCTCTAAGCCCTAGAATCCATTCAATACAAATTAAACCAAAACCAATAAGAGTCATTGCTTTTTAATCATAAAGGTTAAGAACATATAAACTTATGTAGAATTGACTCTCAATTCTCCATGATCACCAAAATCCAATTCTCCAAACCAATTAGGATTCTTCTTCAATTTCTCCTTCAAAACCATAAACAATACTCTAAGAAACTAATATATATGTAAAATAATATAGAAGAAAATAGGGATCCGATTACCTGATCTGGACTATAGAATCCTTTTTAACACCAAATCCAGATCTCCAAGATAATCAGGGTTTTCTCCAATCTCCCTTCAAAAACAACAAACAAATTCTGAGAATACTATAGATTTATAGACCGCAAAGAAAGAATGGTTATCAAATTACTTAAGTCTGATCCTCAACTCTCCTTAAAAACCGAATCTTCAGATTCTCCAAGAAAACTAAAACAATTCTCCAATTCTCCTTCAAAACTATATAAAAACTCTAAGAACTTGATATATCTATGAAACCTAAAGGAAAATTGATGATTTGATTACCTGATCTAGATTACTAAATCGTATTGATGGCCATGAATATGCTAGAGGATGTCTGCTAGGTTTAGGGTTATGTTGGAATAGAGAACAAAGAAGAAAGATATAATAAAAATCGTGACTTTTCATTTCCTTCACTTTACATACATTGGCAGCTTTCAATATGCATGCCAGCGGCATAGAAAGTTAGGCCGATAGTGTTTAACCAGCTTATCCTTGTGCCCATTTGATTTCCCCTCTGTCTCTTCGTCTTCTCTCATGTACCTGATAACTAACAAAAGTAATTAATTTAAACATTAGGGTTTACCATATAACCCTCTTATTTTATATCAAATGACATATTTGCCCTTCAATATAAAATATTTATTTGTATATTACATCATCCCTTGTTCTAGGGTTCCCTTTAGGTATCTCAAAATTCTCATCAGAACAGCCATATGATCTGCACTCAGTGCATGTGTGAATTGACTTACCACACCAACAGCATAAGCAATATTTGAACATATATGGGATAAATAAATTAATCTCCCAACCAATTGTTGGTATCTTTCCTTTTTTTTTGGCACTTGGTTTGGGTAAATGGCTAGACGATGATTCTAAATAATGGGAGTCTCTACTGGTTTACACACTAGCATACCATTTTTGGATAAGAGATCTAATATATACTTTCGCTATGACAAGTAAATACCATCTTTGGACCTTGCAACTTCAATTCCTAGAAAATATGTCAATCCTCTTAAATATTTCATTGCAAATTTAGAGGGTAAGCATTCTTGAAGCTGTTTCATTTCATCTATGTCATCACATGTTACAATCATATCATCTACATAGATAATAAGTAATGTAACTTCGCCATTTTTGTGTTTAATGAATAAGGTGCAATCTAAGTCACCTTGATGATAGCCAAGCATTGTGAATCTCCCAAACCATGCCCTTAGTGGTTATTTCAAGCCATACAAAGCTTTTCTCAATCTATAAACCTTTCCATTAAACAGTGGAGTATCAAATCCTAGTGGTATATGCATATACGCTTCCTCTTCTAAATCTCCATGAAGAAATGTGTTCTTCACATCAAATTGCTTCAAAGGCCAATTAAGATTTTTTGACAAGGATAATAGGACTCTGATAGTGTTTATTTTTGCAACTGGAGCAAAAGTTTCTTAATAATCAATACCATATGGCTTGGTATATCCTTCTGCTACTAACCTTCCCTTATACTAATCAGTTGCCCTATCTACTCTATGTTTAAGAGTGAATATCCATTTGCAACCTACTGCATTTTTTCTTAGTGGAAGCAAAACAACACTCCATGTGCCATACTTTTGTAAAGCCTCCATTTTAGTTTGCATTGGCTCTATCCATTTAAGATGTTTTAGAGCTTCTTCCACCTTTGTAGGTTTTTTTTTTTTTTTCCTATACTATCTATAGCTATGTTATATTTTGCTCAGGAGAGATTTCATAATCCATATGAACACAACTTGGATTTTTAAAAGAAATTTTTCATAAGGATATGTGGGTTTTGATGAAATTCATGAACTCACTTGCTTATGTGGTCAAATGTTGGGTCACTTTGCGGTGCTTGATTTGTAATTTTAACTAGACTAGTAATTTCGATGTGAGCGAATTACTATTTTAATTGATAATTATAGATAAATTGCCTTGGTAGGATGATTTATGCCATAATTAAAATTTTGCTACTCTGGAAGGTAGGTAAATTCCAGTAAGTTTGGTTAAATCCCATGTAATCAGTTTCAATTTCAACTTGATCCGCTAAAAATTATTGTTTAAAATTCACAAGCGAATATCCTAGCAAGTGTACTAGATCGAATCAAGTAGTAAAGTGTTGAGTGAGTATCGTTCCCACGAGGAAAGCTTAAATACCAATTATTATTGATTCCAATTAATATCTAGACAATGTAATTCAGAATAGTTGTTAAGTTACACTAATCACCTACTTTCTAATTTAATTTAATAAATTCAACTAAGTTTTTCTAATAGAAATTTATATGATCCAATAGTGAGAACTAAGATAAAATCCCATATTTGCCAATCAAATTGAACTAATGTTATTATAATAATTAGATTCATGAAAATTCAAGTGAAACTTTGTAAACCTTAAAACAATCTAGTTGCTTCCACTACTTAGATTATCTAAGAAATCGACTTTAACAGTCATGAATCTCCCGATTCTCTAACTGCCTAATGACTTAAATTAAATTTTCCCTAATTCCTTAGTTCAAATTCAACTTAAAACATTGCAGTAATCACGGTAAAAGTTTCCAGATGAAAAAATATAATATCTCAGCTTTCGCATTTTGATATTAAATCTAAATCTTTAATTCCAACGAAATCAGATGTTTCTCCCGATTCAACTAATTTCTCATTACCAGATCCTCCCGAATTCACGGTTCTTTTCAGGAATTAAACATGAATTTTTACATGAATATAACAACCAAATATCATCAATTCAACAATCATTTAAACAAATCTGAATTTAATCATGTTCTCACCGTATAATATTTAGCACAACATAATAATAACTAACAATAACATTATGATTATCATAACTGAGTACATATTTGTGATCTAAAACAAAATAACACCACTTAACTAAGAACGAATTAAAGAATTGAGAATTCAAACCGTACAAAGTGTCCCAAATGCACTGTTGAAGTCTACCACAATTCACCACGAACAAATATATGCAAGATCTACTCTAAGGAATTGTATCTATGTAACTACTCTTTGTTTTTCTCTCTATTCTAAGAAAGAACTATTTGGAACTGTCTTCCTCCTTCTCTCTCCTCTTTCTTTCTTTTTAAACACAGAACAGACCCGTGGAGTGTTCAACTGCCAGCATAAACGCCGGCAGTTTCTTTTCCAATGCCGGCGATGTAGACATCCGGCGTTAGACAAATGCAATCTGATGGTGGAGAAAATGTATCAACGCCGGCGGCGTTGAATCATAATTTGCCGGCGTTCATTGAAATTGCCTAGGTTGCAGTATCCACAAACACTGCCAGCGTTAAAGATCAGTGTTAAAGAATAGGCTTCTGTGGAATTCATAAAGGCCGGCGGTTTATTCTTCAACGCTGGCGGTGTAGAAATTCAGCGTTAAGAATTTGTATTCTGGGATGTTGAAGGCCGGCACAAACGCCGGCGGTGTTCTTTTGAAAAATGCCGGCGTTTGTTATGAATTGGTCAAAGCTGGCAGCGTTTAATTGCCGGTGCTTCTAACTTTTATACTTTTGAACTCGATTCCATGCGAATGAGTATCAACATCTTCCATTCCCTGATATAAAACAATTTGAGAACTCAAAGTACCAATTCTTGTAAATTAGAAACAATTTCATACTAATTTAGCCCGAATTATGAGATGAAAAATGTATAAAATTTGAGTTTATCACAACTTGAGGCATCAATTCAATTCAAATGAAAATATAAGTACATTATTCCTAAATGTTTTTAGTGTTTCCTAAACCCGGATCCCTCATTTTTGTTGCTAGAGTTCTCGATTTAACATGTTCAAATCAATTCATTGGTTTAGTTTTCAGTTAAATCACGATTTGATAGCTTAGTTTAGAATCCAAATTCTTCATGCAACTTTTCATTTTCCATTTTAACCTCCTCTTGCTCATTTCTAAATTCATCAAACTCTTCTCCTACTTTCTTCATTAAGGATTTAAGCATGCTATTCTTTTTCTCCATTTTAATCAACGTACTATATATTTTATCATACATTTCACAAATTTCATCATAAGGAACTTGTGAAAAATAGAGCATACCTCATCATCAACGGCCATTAAGTATCTATCTTCATCCGAGTCGGATGAGTCTTCATCACTCCATGTACCCACGTATTCTCTTTGCTTCTCCTCCTTGGTCCTTTTTTTTGTATATGGGCAATATTGTCAAATATGCCCTGGTTTGTTGCACTTGAAGCATGTGATTGCTTTTTTCTTAGATTTTGAGGAGTCGGCACCTTCTATGCTGTTCACCTTCGAAATATGGTGAACTTTCTAGTAAGCTTGTCCAATTCTTCATTGTCTTTCTCACTTTCCTCATCTTCACATAATCTAGAACATGAGGCCATAAGAGCTATTTTCTTCTTGGTTGACTCATATCTCTGTCTCTTGATCATTTCATGAGTTTTGAGGGTTCTATGAAGTTCTTTTTTACTTATTTTACTCAAGTTATGATGTAAACCCCCGAAAATTTCATAATTCTTAGAAAATAATCCTAGAAGTCCAATAGTAAAATTTAAATCCCAAAAATCGACTCAAGTTAAAAACAAATTCTAAATCAAGTCAGAAACAAAAATTTTTAGTCTTGAGAAAACGAAAACCCTTGAAACAACATATAAAATCCCACTATCGGTTGAATCAACATCCGTACGCCGATCAAATCATCTACCCGATTCCTAAAACGTAAATCAAAACGATATATTCAAATACCGCTTAACAACAAAATGATAAGATCTTAAATCCTTCGGTAAATTTCAGAATCAGAAATTTCAATTTTACCAAAAGTCAAACAAAGTCAACTCATAACCCTAGACTCGGTTAAACGATCCCGAGAACCGAAAACTATTGAATAATCACAAACAAAATAAGATAAACCATAGATATCGAGCTAAAAATATAAAACGGTCAAAACTCAAAAATTATATGATCTTACGAATAACTCAACAAAACCGAAAGTCAAACCGAAATCCTAAAAGTGAACAACGCCTATAACAAACCCTAGTGCTTAAGATTCAGCAATCCCGCATTCTCGAACCCTAGAAAACAAAATTAAGCTAATGGCCTAAAATGGTTCGTAATAATATAGGGTAATATAAAATATCATATTCGCGAATTTCGAGTGTCCTTCGGACTCTAACGGGATCAATTCTCGAAAAGCGTGTTCAAGAGCTCGAAATATTAAACATATTCCGTTTATACCAATAGACTTGTAAAAATACAAGGATTCCAAAAATATCAGTTTTAGAATTTTTCGGTAACTAAAAATTACAGAAATCGCATATTACGCGTATTTTTATTACTACCGGCACTTTAGTTGTCTAGTCTACTATTCATAGTACTTTTCTACTATTCATTACTATTTCACTATCTCTACTTTTTCTTACACCTATTTCTTACTACCTACATACCTATTTTCTTAGTTTTTATATTTCCAATACATCTTATATCAAATTATACCTTACATATTAATTATTTTCTTACAAAATTCACTCAAAAATCAACTCACTCCCCCTCTAATACATCATGGCCGGTGCTACCCCCTTCTTATTCCTCTCAATTATTTTTCTTTTTCAATTTATTTTATTACATCTAAAATTCACTCTAAAATTCTATAAATACCCCCTTCCTCTTTCATTCTTTCACACAATTCATTTCACTACCAAAACTCTCCCAAAATCACTCCACAAAATCACTCTCTCAAAATATCTCTCAAATTTTCTCTTTTCTTTAGAAAACCAAGTCCCACATAATACTACAATCCATTCCTTCCTTCTTCAACAAACACATAACCTTAGGTAAAAGTTTCTTTCACATATACTCATCATGTTCATATAACTTAACATGAGTTTAGTGTATGTTTCTTAGACTCATTGAGTTAAAGGAGCAACAATTTATTCATGTTTTGTTTTTGTTCATGTTCTATTCTTTTCTTTATGTTATTATTATGTTGTTATTGTTATTATTTGTTCTAACCTAACTTATATAAAGTATTATGTATATATATTTATTTAGAGCATATAAGCTTATTTGTTATCTATTTACTTTCAAGTTATGCAATTTATTTATTTTATGCAATTATTAAGACTAGTCTTTCTAGTCTTAGACTTGTCCATATCAAGTCAAAACAATCTTTTGTTTATTTTCTTTAATCTTTCGGGACTAGTCCATTCTTAGTCCCGGGATGCCTTGATGAAGCTAAGGCTCCAATACTTGATCGGGATACCTTGATGAAGCTAAGATTCCCAATACTTGATATTTTATTTTCTTGCTTATTATTTGTTTCTAGTATTTTCTTATGTTCTTATTACCTTATATGCTCATGATACTTGCATCTACATAATGTTAATGTCTCAACTAATCTAAAAATAGAATTTTACTTTACTAAAGGAACTCAAAACTAGATTTTCAATTATGTGATTATCAACAACATAGAAATAGAGTTTTCTCAACATTTTCTTAAATAACAAAGATAGATTACCAAGGAAATATAAGAAATAAATATTTTCTTTGTACATTATGTTAACCTAAGCTTTAGTAAAATAATTTGTTAATATTAATAGTTTTTACAAAAAGCTTAAAATTTAAACTCTTTTAAACTCCATGACAAAACCAGGAAACAAACTAGTTTTCAAAGTTAAGATAAAAATCAACTCATAAAGTTATGAACCCACTTAGGAAAAAAATAATGATTTCCAAATTTCTAAAAGAAGGAACTCATTTTCAAAAGAATATAAATAAAGTAAGATTAACAATAATGGATTTTATCAATAAAGATGATTCTTTTTAAAAGAAATAAAAGAACAAGTTTTAGAAAACGAAAACTTATATTTTAAAATAATAAATATAAGAAGACAAGACTCATTTTCTAAAACCATTATAAATACAAAAAGGTTTCAACAACTTAATATACTTTTGATAAATTTGATTTTTAATCACTAGAAGTAAAATTTATGAAAGACTAAGGAAAAATTTACTTGAATGAAGAAAATAAAATAAGTATACTCATTTATAACAAAATAGGAAAATATAAAGTTTCTTCAAATACTTAAAAAGAAATCATCAAAGTTAAAGTTTTAACAACTCCAAATGAATTGTTTTATGAAATAAATTATTGAGACACTACCATTAGAATTTTTGCATATAAAGTGAGCTTACCTATATACTCAAAGTATTTATCAAACATACATTTATATATATATATATATATTGTTAAAAAGGATTTTTTTTTTTTTAAATAAAGATTGAGTTAGAAAATGTGTAAACCCCCAAATTTTTGGAATCAGTTTAAGCCTAAAACCCTAAACCGAAGTCAACCGAAGCTCTAATGGTCAACAAAACCCTAGTTAGATGTAATAGCTTAAGTCCGGCACTTTCGAATAAGAAACTCGGTGAGGATAAGTAGAAGTTTAGAATGTAGAATAATGCAGAATTATCTAAGGCAACATAAAAAGATCATTAGTGAAACCGCAACTCGTCTCGAACCCGATCGACATGATTCTTGAAAAACGTGTTCGGGACCCCGGATTAGTAAAAATATTCCGAAAACACCATTAGACTCGTAAAAATACAAGGTTTTCAAAACTATCAATTTCGTAATTTTTCGGTAGGTAAAAATAACAGATATCGCATTTATACACGTATTTTCTTACTACCGGTACTTTATTAGTCATATCTACTTTACATTACACTATTCATTACTATTTTACACTATTGTTTTATCTCTACTTTTTCTTACACCTACTCTTACACACTCCATAACCTATAACCTTTACTTTTTACCTTTCCCATAACTTTATTTCACATCTACCTTACATATTACATCTTTTATTTAACAAAAATAAAAAAATAAAATCTCTCCCCCCTCTAAAGCTATGGGGTGCCCCCCTTCCCATTTCCTCAATTTTGTTTCAATTTTTATTTATTTTAATCACACAAAAATCACTCCACATTTTCCTATAAATACCCCCTCCTCTTTCACTTCTTTCACACATTCACTACCCACAAATTCTATACTAAAACTCTCTCAAATTCTCCTCTCAAAACTCTCTCCAACTACCATCCCAAAACTCTCTCAAAATAATTCCAAAACAACTTCTACCTACAACAAAAACCCATAACCACATACTACTACCAAAATCTTCTTTAGGTAACCATCTTCTATTATTTTCTTTCTTCTCATGTCATGTAACTTTACATGACCATAGTGTGAGTTTCCAAAGACTAAATGTTATGGAAGCTACATTATGTTCATGTGTTGTTCTTGTTCATGAAAATCTATTTATGTTTATGTTATTATTTTTGTTCATATTATTGTTACTATATCTAAGTATTATATTATATTATATATACATATTCTTTAAGAGCATATAAGCTCACTTGCAATTTATTTATTTTTATGCAAATGCAATTTATTTATTATTTCATTGCAATTTATTTATTTATTCGTCGCAATTTATTTATTCCTTGTTAAATTAAGACTAGTCTCTAGTCTTAGACTTGTCCTCATCAAGTCAAAACAAATTTTTCTTTCTTTCATTTTATTTTTATTTTGGGACTAGTCTACTTCTTAGTCCCGAGAGCCTTGAAAAAGCTAAGACTCCAATACTTGACTTTATTACTTATGTTATTTTGCTTGCTATTATTTTCTCATAATTCATGTTCATTTAAATTGTTGTCCAAAGTTTCAAGTTCTAAAAATAAATTGACAAAAAGAGATTTTGACACTTAGAAAACAAGTTTATGTAAAGTAGAAGATCTATGGTTTAAAACAAAAATAAAGTTATCTCTTTTCAAGTTACAAGAAGAAACCACTAAGATTTTAGAAACTACTATAAAAAGTTTCTTAAAAACACTTATTATCCAACTTTGTTTTTATAAAGAAAATAAATTTTTATGCAAGGATAATTTCTATGAAAAACATAATATGAGGAAAGAATGAGGAATTTTCAAATGAAAGATTTTTGTAAACAAATAGACAAAGAAATTTGTATAGGAAAAATAAATAGGAAAAATAGTATTAATATAGAAAACATAGAAAGAAGAAAAGTTATTTTCAAAAAGTTACTTGGAAATATATATATATATATATATATGTCAACATAAAACATCTTTGGAAAACAAAGGAAACAAAATGTTCATTTCAAGAGATTTAAAAGAGAATTCATGTAAACTATATTTTTCTAAAAACTCCAAAACCGATGATTTTTACTTGAGCAACATGAATGGACAACAAACACTTGAGCATGAATGAATATGAGCTAAGTAACCATAAAAAGAGAATTTTTCAACTATATAGATAACTATATATTCATCAAACAAATTTTGAATTCTTAAACCAAAGTTGTTTTTGCATTGGAAAATCCGGTGAATTTTGTCGCCACTGTTTCGGAGCCTATATGACCTTGTTTGTTAAAAATAATTTTGGAAATGGGTAGATCTTTTCGAGTAGGTAGAAATCGGTATATTATATGCGCGATTCCGAGTTAAAATGACCAAGTTATGGCCATTTTAAGTTGGAACATTCCTTTATACGAACTTTAACGTTCTTTTGACATTGTTTTGTCAAAATTCAAGAAAATCATCAAGAAATACTCATTGTGGGTATTTTCTTTGGCTAGGTGACTCCGAGGAAGGATACCTATATCCCGAAGATTATTTCGATTGAGTGGAGTGTGTGAACGACTCATCCGCGTAGAGGAATAGTCGACATGGCATCGTGAGTTTATTTCCGTTAAATGCTATACTTGTTGTGCTTGTAATTTAGTTGCATTAGAGTTAGGAAAAGGAAAATGGATATGTATGTTAATTAATTCTTTGAAAGAATCCTAAGAATATCGAGGCCGGAATTGATTTAAAATGTTTGTTTTAGTATAACACTTGCTTTGTATGAAATGCTTTGATCACCTTAAACTTGATAATAATAATGTTATGATATCATAAATAAATGGATTCATGCATACCACGAAGTGAGTCACATTGCATTTTGGGTTATTATCCTTGGGTGAGAAGGATAGTAAGCTCATGTCGAAAGCAACACTTGGTGGAGATCCAAAAGCGATTGCTTGGCGGCGTTATGGAAAAATGAAATGCTTGGCGGAAGATCCGAAAGCAAGGCTCAATTCAAGTAGACTTCATGTGCTTGGCGATATTGATCGAAAGCATAAAATTTTTATTAAAACTACTTGTTTTGAGGTTATGTATCACCAAACCCCGAATGGAGGGCGCAAATCCATTCAACATATAGTTCCCGGAAAACTATATGCCTTGTTTGCCCATGTATGTTGCATCCCATTTGTTTGCTTAATTAACTTGTTTGAAACTTTGTTACAAGAAGTTATTTATGGAAATAATTCTCACTAAGCCTGTTAGCTTATACCCCCATAGATATCTTTTGCAGTTTCCCTATTTATGGTTAAGGCCACGAGGACCTGCGATCAGGTAATTTCTTTTGGATAAAGGAAATTTTAGATGAAGTGTAGTATTAGTATTGATGTACAAATATCCTTGTAATAGATTAGTAATCAAAGGGAAATGACCCTAAGTTGTAAAGATTGTTGTTATAAGTAATTGAATATTATGAATCCTCTTTTCTTAATTTGTTATTGTACCTTCTTAAGCTTCATAATTCCATGTATGGTTCTCTAAAGTTGTGAAGTACGCCTTACACTTAATATAAAAGCTTTTGGGAATGACTAAGGTTGTCATACTTAAGCTTTAATATTGAGTGTGGCGGACTATCACGTTTAGGGTACCCTTGGGGGCCTGACAAAATGATTTTCCAAAAATCTAGAAAAATTCGTTTTGAATCTGTACCTAACGTTTTTGGAACCCAAATGACCTTATATGATAAAGATAACCTTAGATATGGATAGATTTTTCGAATAGGTAGAAAACGGTATATTATATGCGAAATTCCGAGTTCAAATGAGCAAGTTATGGCCATTTTAAATTGGAATTTCATTCTATACAAATTTTGACGGACATAGTGAAATAGAATTAGAAAATTCACGTAGAATTTCTATGAAATACTTATCCCGGATATTTCTTTTTTCTAGGTGACGAAAGATACGAGATTACCCTACCCGACGATTACTACGACTAAGAAGATCGCGAAATGGACCAGTGAGTTATTCCTCTTAAATTCGTTACCTTGCTTGTGCTTGTAAAGTAGTAGCATTAGTATACTAAGAAAAGATAAAAATGGATATATATTTGGGGCATTCGGGATTATGTGTATATATGTGATTTTATGCTTATGAGTGAAATGAGAATTAAGAATATCGCGACTACAAATTGCTTGTTCAAATAATTTTGTTTACTTACCTGTATGAATGCTTATTAATTGCCAAATTGATTGATCGCCCCCTAATAAACCTCAATAAAGTATGGCTTAAGAAAAATAAAATGATTACGCATAACATCCATCGAGTCACATCTATTTCGGAAGACTGCTACTCCTACGCGTAGAGTTGGATTGGCTGTGATCACGTGGTGACACGGGCCATGTTCCTTCCTGGAGAATCCAAATCGCTTAGGGAAAGTGACTCTAGGTTCGAAGCCAAGCCAACCGAACGCTGTGGGTGAGGACCTGGGGACTAGCAGTAGAAGGTCGAGGATCTTCAATCCCGATTCCCTAACCTTTGATGCAGAGGGGTAAATCCATTCTATATATGGTTTCCGGATAACTATATATATTTGCATAATCATGTGATTCTTGCATTGTGTGCATAGCATATGCGTGAAAGTCTAAATGAACTTGTTTGAAAATATGGTGTGAATGAAAAGAAATATCTCACTAAGCTAGTTGTAGCTTATACCCCTATAGATTTTGTTGAAACAGGTCTACCTGTGGCTTAAATTGAGGATCATGACATTAAGGAAGTCATGGAAGGATGTTAAGCTTCTATGAAGGTAATGGAATCATAAGATGAAGTAATTTTGTAAGGTTCTTTAAATTTAATGACTTATATGATTAGTGATGTATAGTTATTTGAAGACAATAGAGGGATGTGCCCCTAAGAATTGTAATTTAATATGTTTATGTTTTATAATAAGTATTCTCTTTGCCTTGTTACTTATTTATTATCAATATAAATTGCGCTACTCTGATGCGTTCCCTTGGTTATGATGTACGCCTTGTACATGATATGGAAACCTTTGCATGACTGAGGTAGTCATTCTTAGGCTTTTTATATACGGCGGACTGCTACATTTAGGGTACCCTCGGGCGTGACACATGAACCTCTTCAATGGTGATTCTTTAAGCCTCCTACTTCTTTGACAAGAACCTAAGAATTTTAGAATTTGTCTCCAAATTAGTATATATCTTGCCAAGAATAGACAATTGATTCATAATATTGTTGAATCTATCATACATTTCATCAACATTTTCATTAGTTTTCATTTTAAAATTTTCAAATTCACCACAAAGAAGGCTAATTTTAGTGTCCTTCACTCTAGTAGAACCTTCATGTGTATGTTCTAAAGTGTCTTAAATTTCTTTAACCGAATTACAAGTACATATTCTATTAAAATCACTTTCATTTAAACCACAATATAATATACTCATGGTAACTTCGTTTAATTGAACTCTTTCTTTTTTCGATCTTAGTATAATTTTATTCATTTTTGTCTTCAATAACTATAGGGCCATTCTCTATAACACTCCATAAGAAAATAAGTTGAGCTTTTAAGAAAACCTTCATTTTACATTTCCAATATGTAAAATCTGTTCCGGTTAAGTTGGGCAATCTATTTATTGCTTGTCCTTCTATGAAACTTGAGGTGTTACTAGCCATGATCTTAAACTCTAGATGTAATCAAAGTACTTTTCCTAGAGCCCTAGCTTTGATACCAAATGAAAACATACTGGAAAATACTCAAGATGTGGGGTAATTGAGTATTTGACCTAAACTGCTCAAACAATAAATTTTTGTGCAATAGATCAATTTAAACTCTGCAAACAATAGAGTATTATAAGGAATATTAAAGAGATAACGAAAAAAGATTTAAGCCTAGATATAACGTGAAGTTCGGCCTACTTTCTACTCTCTACGATTACTCAAATCGCCTCCAATAGAGGACTTCACATACTTTGTTTTTTCAAAAACACACAAGGTCAAATAGAGCATTACACAATTACAATTCTCAAGAAATAAATGATTTACTCTCTTTTATGGTGCTTTCTTATAGATTATAAATTGCAAGAACAAAGCACAAATTTAATTTTCTCTTTCTTTGTAGAATTTGCAAAATAATGGACAAGAGTACAAAAATAATAAGAGGATTTGTGATTTTCTTGTTTGCAAATGAAAACTCTTAAAAGCTTTTTTTTTAATCCCCCAAGGAATGTGTATTTATAGATTTCGAAAGTTTAAATGTCCGTTGGAGATAACGTATGATGGATGACAAACATTAAATATGCACAATGGTCATTTTATAAAACCATTGGCTTGCCAGTGTAACCTTTAATGGGCTCGCTCGTTATGAAGATTGAACACGCTTTAAAAAAGAAGAGTCACTCTTTTGATTTAAACTCATTGCGCCTTGGATTTGTTACGCCTTAGTTCTTGTTAAGCCTTGGGTTTATCCCTTAATCAACACTGTGCTATTTGAACTCGTCATGCCTTGATTTAAACTTGTCACACCCTTGATGAAAGCCACGATCAAGCTGGAGCATGTTGATTTTGTACCTGCTTGCTGGTCCATTTTGCATCTACACAATTTGTAGAGAACAACACATACACAACACATGTATGTATATTCTAACATGTTGTTCATCCAAGTTGTTTGACTAATTAAATGTAGTTTAACACAATTGAGTAGTTAATTATGTAACTAATTTCCTCACTAAAATTCACATTAAGTGCACTGGTTCAACATTATAATCTTTAACGAAAGAACAAATGAAGTTTGTCACTTTTCAATCTTGTTGATATCAAAAAAATGATTTAGGGGTTAAGTGAAAGAGAATGTAAAGTAAAAGAAAATCATAATAAATAAAAAGTTCAATGATGAGCCTCATGAACTTGAGTGACTAATGTAAGCCCCTAGATTTTTCGATAATATAAGCAAACCCTAAGAACCGGAAGTCAAAACGAAACCCTAAAGTTAACCTAGTTCTATGTTTAGTCTAGTGAATCTAGATCCGACAATCCTGTGTTCTTAAACCCTAGAAAACGAAATTGAGATAATTGTGGAATATGATTCGTAATAATATAGAAAAGCTTAAAAAAATAATATTCGTAATTTTCAAGTCTCCTTTGGATCCAAACGGGATCAGTTTTCAAAAACCGTGCCCTTGTGCACCGGATAGTGAAAATATTCCAACAATACAAATAGATTCGTAAAAATATAAGGATTTCAAAAATATCAGTTTTAGAATTTTCCAGTAACTAAAAATATCAGATATAGGTCGTCTACGCGTTTTTTCTTTACTACCAATATTTTAATTGTCTAGTCTACTATTCATAGTACTTTTCTACTATTCATCTATCTCTACTTTTTCTTATACCCTATTCTTACACACCACCATACCTATACCTTACAATTTACCTTCCCCATACAACTTTAATCACATCACACTTTGCATATTACTTTTTTTTATTACAAAACAACAAATTTAATCAATCTTTCTCCCTCTTCCAAGCCCTTTCCGTCCACCCTCTCTCTCTCATATTACTCTCAATTTGTTTTCTTTTTCAATTTATTTAATTACATCTAATTTCCACTCCAAAAATCTATAAATACCCCTTCCTCTTTCATTCTTTCACACAACATAATTCATACTAAAACTCTTCCAAAATCACTCCATAAAGTTCATCTTCCAAAATCTCTCCCAAGTTCTCTCTTTTCCTTATAAAACCAAGTCTCGCATAATACTACAACCCATTCTTTTCTTCTTCAACAAATACATAACCTTAGGTAAAAGTTTCTTTCATATACTCATCATGTTCATACAACTTAACATGAGTTTAGTGTATGTTTCTTAGGCTTATGAGAGTTAAAGAAGCAACAATTTATTCATGTTTTGTTTTTGTTCATGTTTCTATTCTTTTCTTTATGTTATTATTATGTTGTTATTGTTATTGTTATTGTTATTGTTATTATTATTATTATTTGTTTTAACCTAACTTATATAAAGTATTATGTATATTATGTATATGTATTTATTTAGAGCATATAAGCTCATTTGTTATTTATTTATTTGTAAGTCTTGCAATTTATTTATTTACTTGTTTTATGCAATTATTAAGACTAGTCTTTCTAGTCTTAGACTTGTCCATATCAAGTCAAAACAATTTTCTTTCTTTTGAGGACTAGTCTATTCTTAGTCCCGGGATACCTTGATGAAGTTAAGGTTCCCAATACTTGACTTTACTTTTATGCTCTTATTACATTTATCTTAGTATGTTATTTTTATTATATTTCTCATAGTTACATATTCTCATCCATGCATGAACATGTTGTTATTGTCTCAACCATAATAAAAATGAGTTTTCTTAAGTAATAAAAATAAACTCTTTTTAAAAATAAATTTTGTCACATAAGAAATTATTATCTTAATAAATATTTTCTAAAGTTAGATAAGTTTAGCTCAAGTTTTATAATAATATATTATATCAATGAAAATAAAGTTATCACAAAATCTCTTTTAAACCAATAAAATAAGAAAGTTTCTTTAAACTTAATTCTTGATTTTAACCAAGAGTTTTCTTAAACTCATTTATCAAAGTTTTCTACCAACACTCTAGAATACTAAAATTTAGACAAGTTTTACAAAATTATCAAAAAATAACCTTTCCAAGGATAAGCCTTACTTAGGAAATGAAAATAATAAAGTGGATCCAACTTTAGAAAAACTTTAGAACATATAACCATGAAATATTTAGAAAAACTATGTTTTCCAAACCACTAGAAATAAAGTTATGGGAATCTCAAAAGATTAAGATTTCTTTTTTGAAAATTTAATTATTCCCAATAACTAAGAAATGGAGTTAAAGAAGGAAATACTCACTTATGATAATTTAGGAAATTTTTCAAAGCAAAACTAATTTCTTTTCAAGTCTTAAATTTATCTCACGTTTAAGACACATTGTTTTACAAAATAATTGTTGAGATAACACCACTAAATTCATGCATATAGTTTGAGTCTATATATATATATATATATATATTCAAAGGATTTTTCAACCATACAAAGTATCTATATTCTTGTACAAAAGTTACTGAATGAAGAAAAGTTTGAAATTTAGAAAATTCTTATCAATTCTGTATGTTACTATTCCGAGACCCAAATGACTTCTTTTGATAAAAATAACCTTAGAAATAGATAGATCTTTTCGAATGGGTAGAAATCGATATATAATATGCGAAATTCCGAGTTAAAATAAGCAAGTTATGATCATTTTAAGTTGGGATTTCCATTTCATACGATTTTTACGAATTCAATAAGATAGATTAGAGAAATTGAGTGGATCTTGGATGAAATACTCACTTCGGGTATTTCTTTTGTTTAGGTGTTGAGGACCAAGATCTTCTCTTCCCCGATGATTACTTCAACTCCTAGAAGATCTCTATGGACGAGTGAGTTTCCTTTACATTTATGTATCCGTACATGTGCTTGTAGAATAGAGCACTAAATGTTAGGAAAAGATCAAAATTGGTATGCATGCAGGTTACCATGAGAATTATGTATGTAAATCGTTGTGTGCGATCAATGAACAATAAGTATATCGGAACCCGATTTGTGATTGATATAAATGTTTCTATGTATATTGCTATGTGTGCAAATATTGCTTGATCACTTTAAATGATTTAATGTCATATTGGAATTCCCATATAATAAATTGCTCATGCATATCACTTAGAATATCATTTCGAAATTTTACTACTACTCCTCAGCGTGGGACCGAAAAGGTAAGCTACCTTGCTACAATCTTGAGAGTTTAGGACGTTCGGGGAATACAGTCTCAAGTTATAGCCGAACTGGATCGATCGCTTTGGGTATGGAAAGCCCGGGGACTAGTAGTACGGTTCGTTGGAACCCCAAGACGCGCGCAACTTTAAGGAGGTCGTTTGAGACCCAATTCAAAGCATTCCCTAAACACGATGGGGGGTACCATCACACAATACGAAATAGTCGTAATGTATTGATCTTGGTTGTTGCATTTCATATTCTTGATTAATAAACTTGGTTGATTACCTGTTATGAGTACTTTTGGTAAGGAATATCTTACTAAAATAGTCATACTTACTACACTTATAGACTTTTGACATTACAGGATTATCCTTTTTGCACCCGAGACCATCCTAACCACCCGGGTAGAATCCTTATTTTGAGAAGCTTTTGGAGGAATTCTGTTTTGAAGTCAAGAGTAGATTTCTTCTAAAATCTTATAGCTTTTGTTATTTATCTTGGTAAAACCATGTTGTTATGGATTTATCTGGGGAATGCCCCTTAGAAGTTGTAAAACTTTATATTTCAATGCAATATATTAAGTGTTATTTTGTATGTTCCGCTGCCAATATCTTAAAATGCATTACTTCACCGATCTCCCTTTGATGTGAATGTATGCCTTGTACCAATATAGAAGCTTTCAAGTGACTGAGGTAGTCATTCTTAAGTTTTAATATTGTGTACGATGGGCTGTCACGTTTAGGGTACCCGTTGGGGCGTGACAACTAATAAGCCTTGTTGATTTGAGTAACAAACTTAGGATAATTAGCTGAAAACTTGCTACAAGAGTCATGAGAAAAGCCTAAGAAAATTGAATTCAATTTGTCCAACTAAAACTGAACTTAAAGTGATAGAGGTTCATTGGTCCCTTTAAAATCTAGTAGCCTAAGGTTATCTAGCCATGGACGTACTGATGATCCCACTTTAATTTAGAAGAAAAAAAAATACAAAAATTGTATTGACTCGAGTAAGCTACTTCGAAGGATGCCTTCTTTTAAAGGGATCATGTATGTTAACTTGGGTAACGAATCCAGGGTTATCAAATAAAAGCTCGTTACATGGGTCAAGAAGGTTTACGCTTAAACTGAAAAGAAGAAGAAGAACTCCTAGTTGAAAAATCATGAAAAATGAAGAAACCTAGGAGATAGATAGACGTAATGTCCTTATACTCTAGATTGTGTTGCACTAAGAAGTGATTGTGGAGAGTGCATACTCTTGGGTAACCGTACAAAGTGTGATTGAATCTCTTCTTGTTTAATTGACCTTGTATATAATTTTGACTTTGATTTTGTTTAAATGGTTAAGATAAACTTTGACTTGCTTATATCAATTGTTGAAACCTTTCAAAAGTATCTTAGAAACAGATTAATATTGAGTGATATATATGAAATTAGTAAAAATTTTTATGGTTTGAATGAATGATGTCATTGAATGCAAGTAAAGAATTTGAGATAGCAAATTGAAATCTAAGTGTATGTAATGATTGTTTTTCTTAGGTTATGATGGGTTTGAATTTTTTTTTTTTCCTTATTTTGATTTGTTTTGATTATTTGCTTGAAGACAAGAAAATGTTTGAGTATAGGGAAGTTTGACAAGTGTTAATTAACCATTATTTTGATAAGAGATTTTGGGCTATGTTGATTGATTTTGGATGATTAACTTAAAGAAATTGATACCTATTTGTTTAAACTTAGATTTTAGGGTTTCGATGAGTTATTTAAACTAAAGCAAAGGTATAAGAAGTATATGAAAGGTTTTATGTGAGGATTGAAGGAATTTGAAGAAGTGGAAATGAACATGAGTTAAACACAAATGGCGTTAAGGTCATACTTACCTTGTTTTTAAAGAAAAAAACATTGATTTTTAAACATGAGAGAACTTTACGTTTTGGAACAACAAAGGAAACATAAGATAAAACACAAATCATGTTTAAGTTGTGCTTGAAATAGAAAGATAAACACAAGTGAAACATGACTTGTGATTATACTTGTATTTGCCCAAAAATAAATTGAAAGGAGATATAACATGAGCACAAACATGACTTGTATTCAAGGATCATATTTTGTATATTTGCGAAGATACTTTTAAAAGATTTGTCAAATACCAGCTTGAACATGACCATGTTTAGTACTCATGTTAAGTAAACCTTTGCCTTAGATTTAAATAGACATATCCATTCACCTGGAGGCATACTTTTTTAGAACTTTTGCACCTTAGAGAATGTTTTCAAGAGAGAAAAAGATCTAATGCAAGTCAAGACAATAGGAGACGACCAATGATTGGAAAAGGAATCAAATCAAAGGGGTTATATGCTTTTCATGAATGTTATTCTTATGTACTCATTGATTATGTTTCCTAAAGAGGAGTAAACTCTTTTATCTAGACGAAGATGAATCCTAAGATTGAATTGTAACTAAGATTGTTATTTTTCAATGATGTTGGTGTTTCTTGAATTTAATTATGCGTGCTTTATTGTTTTCCTAAATTGATATTTCTGGGGTATTGATTCTTAGCTAATCTTATATTAATTGATTGAGAAATTACTATTATAAATAGATTTACATACAATCTTAGATATAGGACAACATAAATCATTTGTATTTATTTAAATTTTGATTAAATTTAACCTTAATAGTGAATTCATTTGACATAATGCAATTATAAGTTGCTATTGATTAAGAAGAGATTTCAACTTATTGATTAGGGTTAGGAATAAGTAATCTCCAGAGAGATACTAATAATCAAGGAATTATGTAGTTAGAGAGCATTAATAAAATCATTGAAAGAATTAGGAAGTTACATGGAATCTTAATAGGGACTTGATGTCCCAGTAGTTTCAATTTAGATTAAATTAAAGTAATAATTTTGACTTGTGATTGCAATTGGTAATATGGATTTATAATTTGATTAGTAGGTATAGGTAATTTGAATAGTATAACTAAAGTTTGTCCATAAGATAATAGGGAAGAAATGATTAACTGTAGATTCCTCTTTTTAATCACTTGAAACATTGATATCTTAAATGAACTTATCCCAAATGATAATAATTTTTTGTGTAATTTACCTTAAATTCATTCCTACACTCCCCATGTTTCTTTCTTTTGTTCTAGAAATAATCTAACACTCACTACCAATCATATTTTCCTTTTAGAACTTATCAAATATACTATTACCATAAAGGTAGTGAAGTTCTTGTACAAATCAAGGCCTTTTTTTTTTAATTGAATCCTAAAACTGGACAGTTCCAAAACTTATTTATATTGTACAGTAGTGGAACACATGTTGCACATGTGCTTTCATTTTAGGAAAATATTTTGTAAAAAAAGCATATGATTTGCATACACCTTTTGTTGAATTAATAATAAATGAAGGAGCATAAGGTAGAATTTATATTAATATTAAAGGTATAAGAGATAAAGTAATACTGAAGGTGCAGGTAGTGTATGCACCTTCAATTTAACTTAAATCAATATTGAAGGCACATGTAATACTTCACCATATATATAAAACTAGAACAAAATGCCAACACACTCGTTATGTTATTGTCTCTCTTGTTCACTCTTCGCACTTGCTCTTATTCTCTCTCAATCTTCCTTGCTTTCTCATTATCGAGTGCAATATCTCCAACAGTACTTAAAATTCATTTTAAAGTTATTTGCTCTTCAAACAAGGTAACAAATTGTACTTGTTTCACTTTTTTTACCATTCTATTGTGACGTATGTGTAAAATCCAAAGTATAGTAATAGGCTAGTGTAATTTATACCAATTGTGTGTAGAGAATTATGTGTGAACCATAAAAAATGATATAGTTTGATTTTGTGTAAATATGTGTGTTAGTGCATGTTATTTTCAATATGCTACACCTAAAGACGCATGCACTACATGCTTTTTCAATTGTTGTATTAAAAACGCATACAATGCATGCATCTATCCTATAAGGTGATTAAAAAAGGAAACCATAGCATGCACTTTCTTTAAAAAAGTGAAAAAAAAAATTCCAAATGAATTTGCATGCTAAACTTCACTATCCTATATTTAGATCTAGTCCTATTTTAGGAAAGTTTAGAAAACTATTTTAACAATGAGTTTAAAAAATTGACCTACATCCATTCAACAAAAACGGGATGGAATTGGATTAAAAGTCACCTAACAGCGACCTAATTTTAGGATGCAATGTGACTCTTTCGATCAAAACAATTTAATCGTAACTATTCGATTAAAAACAAAATTTCTAATATTATGATAAGTTCATCGTACTAGAATAAGTTCGTTCAATTATGGTAAGTGGTAGAATTGTCAGATTATGGTAAGTTTTTCATATTATGGTAGGTCAATTAGTACACTAACTTTCAGAAGTGGTAAGTTCATCACATTCTAATAAGTTTGTCCAATTATGGTATGTGATATTTTTGTCGGATTCTAGTAAGGTTGTTGCATTCTATTAGGTCGATTTATTTACTAATTTTTAGAAGTGATAAGTTCATCACATTTTGATAAGTTTGTCCAATAATGGTATGTGGTATTTTTGTCGTATTCCAATGATTTTGTTGCATTGTGGCAAATGCATCCTATTTGGTACCATTTATTACTTATTTGGCACCATTTATTACTTTTCATGTGTCCTACTATTTATCATCATTTGTGGTAATTTTCATCATATTCTGATAAGTTTGTCCAACTGTGGTAAGTGATAAATTTATCGTATTCTAGTAAATTTGTCATATTCAAATAAATTTATTTATACACTAACTTTCAATAGTGGTAATTTCGTCAAATTCTAATAAATTTGTCGCATTGTGATAAATACAACCTATAAATACTATTCATTATCATCATAGAATGGCAAGTTCGTCCAATTGATATTTGTCATTTTTTAATAAGTTCATCACATTGTTATAATTTGTACCATTCATGTGTCATATTATTTATCATGACATTGTAGTTTATCATCATAGAATGGTAATTTTGTCCAATTTTAATATGTGATAAAGTCATCATATTTTGGTAGATTTTCAGTCGATTGTCTGAAATGACCAGTTTACCCAATCATCTCCTCATTTTAGGTAGCACTTTGGCCAGTCAAGCCAAAAATTTCCCCACAAAAACCAAGGCAGTGACACCAAAATTTTACCATGAAGTCAACACTCCGTCATAGCCATTGTCACCTGTCCCGTTTTCTGTCATTTTCACTAATTGATAGTACACGACGGATGGCACTTCAAAATCAGAAACTACAATCTCCAAAAGTTGGATCAATGAACCAATTATAACAAGTTAACAGCGCCTCAACATTTTTCCTTGAATGAAAAGGAAAAGCACATAACAGCATATGATAGCGGCAGGATAAGCATGGTCCAACAAAATCAGAGAATTCATGGCTTTGTACAATTCTACAATTGGTTTTTCAAGCACATGGTATCGTGCTAGTTTTATCTTCTAACCATGCAGGACGCATTAGGGATGAGAGCTTCTCAAATCTTCAGGACCTAAATGATAGTGGGGGAGCCAGGTTCATACAACACATACATAAGAAAGTAGATGGAACTGAGAAGATAATAAGTGTAATCGGATATCTAATCTTCTACATGCCTAAAGAATCTGTAACCAATTTTCAGTAATTCAAAACGCTAACGCAAAGGGAAACAGAATAGGGAAACTCTCTTTCGCCTTTCACAACGAAAACGCCAGGTTTTTGACACCCCCAGTTCATAGTATTATCCTTCCAGGGGGCCTTTTTCCCATTCACCACGGTCGCCAATCGCCGGATCATTGCTACAAGGCGTTTGCTCTAATTGTGGAATGCAAATTCTACATAATGGTTGCAACAACTATGTACTGCTCATCTATCTAGTCTCCAACGTAGAACACTACCCTTCATGCCCCCACCTAAAACATGGGGCACTACACGTAACACCTATATGCTTTTACCCGCCATTGTAGGAACATGGACATGCATTCGCTGTTATTTAAGCGGGCAGCCTCCATAGGTCCACCACTGGATTCTCTCTCTCTTCATTGTACATCTCTTCACCTGCATCTCTTAGCAGGCCGTTGTCATAACTGCTCAGCAGATTCTCTAAGACAAATGCCAAGGCTCAATGGACCACAATGGTGAAGTCATTAGCGACATTAGGGGAACCCATTTGAAATTTTAAGCTGTTTTTTCTTAGAACTTGTAGTGCTGCACGGTGGGCATATGTATTCCAGCCCATCTGTTTTGGCATAATCCTACAAGTACAAAGAAATCATTACAGAATAGCAACACAATTGATACCCTTAATAACATGACTTTGGCTATAAACAAGCTCTCAATATAAAATGTAATATCCACGTCATGGAAATTGTCATGGATTATTTTTTATCATGAAACAGTTCAGGTTAGGCAGCATACCTTGAAAGCACCAAGACCCTGCCTTCTGTCACAACCAAAATGTGCCCACTCCCCACACATACCACAATTAACCCAATCACCAGCAGCACCACTATGCACAAAAATAAATAAATAAATAATAATATACATTGAGCATGAAAATCATCATCTTTAGGGAAAATAAAAAGTAGTTTCTAAACTAGAATACCTGTGACACAACAAACAACACTCTCCATCAACATCATCATGGGCCATTTCATATTCAAGGAGGTAAGTCTCATAGTGTCTTTTCAACGTGTTCCCAACACCCTGTAATAAAAATCAGCAAGCTATTGTAATTCCCTTATTTATGCCAACTCATTTCAATTTTTACTGTAATATCTGAAACAACAGAAGTGATAGGTCATACAGTCATCCTATGCGTCATTGTGTAGTTGCTCATCTTTGAAAAGACTTGCCCTTTCCAGTTGATTCCATTCCCAACATGAAACCCCCCTCGTGAAACCACCTAGCCATTACTCAAGTGAATTTAATAACTTGTGTTTTGATTGAAAAGCTGCAGTAACAAAAATCAGAATGTGCTATACAACATCAATTCACCTCTTTGTACAAGTTAAACAGGTCAAGACGCTTTGCATTCAGTATGGCATCTGGAAAATCTGCCAGGCCACCAGGTGGAATAAGCCGAGTATGTCCTCTAAGGGTTAGAAAATGCATTACATCCTTCAGAAATTCCTCCTAGATGAAGACAACGGACAAATCTAAAGTTAATACAAAGCTAAAAAACATTAAGCTTATAGCATGCATTGCTAGAAATTAACTTATAATGCAGCACCCTCAGGGAATTCAGAGACAAAAAAAAATTACTACCATGGAAATGAGGTATAGCGAGGTCAACCAGTACATCTTATGTATCAATTTCCTTTAAAGTATTAATCATGTTCGGACATTCCAAGTCATTCATACGTACATATAAGAAAACTAATTTTCTTCCCGCTGTAATTGCAATTCCTCTTATTTTTCTTCAAACCTTATGACAACCGCTTAAGATTTTGAAGTTTACTTTAATTGTCCACAGCATAACAATATCAGAAAAGCCACTTTGTTCATAAATGACTTTACGTGTGTTGTATTGTGAACATGAAGGATGTAAACCACGCAATGAATGAGAGGGAGAGGCAAAGAAGGAAAATTCCATGAATGCAAGAAAATAAAGTGTGATTGATCAAAAGTAAAGATAACAAATGTGCCAATACAAATATGAGCAAAGTTAAAATGACCTCAGAGCAAACTTGGATTGGGCTTCTGTTGCAACCATGTTTCTTGAGAGGCAAGGGATTCAAAGAAATAATTTGCCGGGCCTGTAAATTCCTTGATGATGATTTCTTGTATGCTGAAGACGGTCTAACAAATTTAGGCTTCACAGGAGCAACTGCTATGTTGTCCTTAACTTGGCCATCATTATAATTATCTCTTCCAGAAGTTTCAGCAAGGTAATGAATTCTATGTTGGCGAATACGAGGAACAGGCCGCAAGGCAGCAACTTTCAACCTCTGCCTAGCAGGCATCCCAGCCCAATCACTGTTTTCACCATCTTTCCCATCATCATATTTTCGTTTTGCAGCAATTCCATTCGCAAGTACACTCTTGTCATGATGTCCAGGACTTGTATGGAGCTGTTCGAACCTTTTTCTACTAGGCGGAGGTGGTCTCAACCAAACTGGTGCACCATTGGGACAAAAATTGTCTAGAAAGTCATCTTTAGATTCCTCTGGGGATAAGGCAAGGATGCGTTCAGCATCATCTTTATCAAAAGAGGCAACAGCCAATCCCTGAATGCTAGCAATTCCCAGAGCAACTAACCCGCGATGAGAAGAATCAAGGGCTAACTGCCTCAAGACCTATAATGCATACATATCACACCATGGGTTATAGAGGCATGATTGATGGATATACAAGCACCAAGTAAATGATTGTATAGTGGGAGTATGATGCCCAATACTTTTATATATATGCAGTGATAAATATCAATAATGTGCTGCCAATTTATAGCCAAAGCCACAGAAACATAAGAAATAAAGAGGGTTTGATGCAACAATGATATAGAGAAACAAACCTGAGCAGCCCACATTGGGACTTTCATTGAAACTTCAAAGACTTTGGTCCCACAAGCCACGGAAGCAGACAACCGAGGCTCGGATACTGGTGATTTGCTTTCCTCGTCACTGGTAAGTTTCTGAACCAACTGACCTTTCTCTATGATGTCCTTTTTGATATGCTTTTCTAGCAGCTGAGCAAAAGAGGGTAAAAGGATTAGAACCATTATGTACACAAAATTACAACACTAATGAACCCAACATCTAGAGAGAGAGATACCTGGTCATCAAAGCAAGTTTGTGCATTACCCGACAGCAAAATTGAGATGTGTGCATAACTGGATGTTGCTATATCACAGCGCATACTCACAACATCACGAGAGACAGCCTCTGTATGAAGTGGCACAAGGGCACTGCATCATAGTTTTGGCATCTTAAGCATTTTGTTTGGCATATAGTTTAAAAATAAAAATCGATGATTTTTTGTTTAGGTATGTTAGCACTGTGAATCTTTTAGTAGATATATTAAGAGATGATAAGCTTTTTATCTTCAAAGTCGATATGGAAATCCTTAGAGAAGATTTCCTTATTTTTACATGTCATTGACCCTAAAGTAATATAGATAAATATCCTGCAAGAGAAATAAACAAGTCAAAATTATTGATTCACTTTATTTTTATCTTTCATTAATAAGATCATAAGGTTATCTTTAACGGGCCTTTAAAACTCGAAATCAAAGAATTCTCCTCAACAAGCCCTCAACCATTTATTTATTCATATCACCTGAGAATAGATTATTTGCCCAGGCTCACAAAACTTATTATCAGGGCCAACTATCATGGATATTTCATGCAATTATTCAACATGGTTGCTCAAAATTATATGCAATATCTCGATGATGTTTGCAGCCAAAAATAATACCCTGTGATTGCCATGGGAAGCATCTGGCCACAATGAATGATGCCAATGGGTGACAACAGATCGTACAACTCTATTCACACCTAAACCTTTATGCAATCCCCACAGCAGCCCAACTCATCGAGCGCAAATCCCATTCTTCGTCAACAAATCAAAACATTGTTAGCCAATGAGAGAGTCAACAACCTAGCACCTCCACTTTTCATGATCCAACATCTGAATGCATGCAAGCTCTAGACTAACAACCCACAATTACTTGGTAAGCTACCTATTTTGCACAACATGACCTCTTGGTGAGCCCCACCCAGTACACCAAGAGCAATATCAGAAGTTCGAGCTTGATGATAATATTGTGGTTGAAGAGGAGTAAAGATAGGGACGAAGTTAAGGATATAAAAAATAAATAACTTATTTTGTTCATTTTAGGCAGATTATCATTGTAGTCTTTCAATAGATCCCCTGGGAAATCATTATCTTCTAATTTTAAAAGTTAATATGGATATTCTTAGAAGAATATCTTCTTATTCTAGGCTTGCATAGATAACCGATCTCGCAAGAGAAATAAACAACCCAAAATTAGAGTTGTTTCTTTTTTTTTTTTTTTTTTTAGTCTTTTGTTTATGAGATCTCTCTAACAAGCCTATAGGAAAAGAGATAGGCGGGTTCTCTTAGAAGATCCCTCAACCCATTCATCCACAACTAGATGCTACCTAACACAATTTGATCAACAAGTGAAATTTAGTCACTGATAAGCAAATGGGGTGAAAAAGGCATTGAAACGCATCCTCAATAATAAGTAAGATCTATTGAATTGTAAAGATATTCAAAGCCCAACTAAATCATGAGTTAGTTTTTTTTTTTTTTTTTCCCTTCGAGTCCCTTGGGTCTGGTTATTTTATCGAATGAAGTGGTAGGAGTAGGATGCCTTCCATGCAGATGCAGAATAATTATTCATTCAATAAACTTGCCAAACATAGAAAAATTCTTCTTTTCTTTCTTCCACATGTGATGATTACATTTTCTTTATTCTAATAAGCCAAGTTGAAAGTAAAGTATAATCTTGGGGCTGTCAGCAAGAGCATACAAAACTCTTCCACTTGATTTTACAGTTGGTGCCATCCATATTCGTTTGTTGAAATCAAGGCTTAACTTGTAGGCATAGCAACTTATAACCTTTAAAATGGTACCTCTTTCCCATGTTACTCGCGTATGACCCAAACCCGATTATGTCTACCGGCCAGTTGGCCATAAACTGACTAGTGGTTAAGCAACAGTTTTTCAAGCACCCATAGAGTATTCCAATTGCCCACTTCATGTCTATTATTTGAGTGAATGAATCATGGGCAAGGCACCATAGGAAGGTCTTCCTAAGGTGTAGCACAGTAAGCATATGGAAAGAAAGGAAGGAGAATCCTTTCAAGCACCCATAGAGTAATCTTATTTCCCTCTTAATGTCTATTATTTGGGCGGATGAGTCATGCACACAATACCATAAGCAAGGTCCTCCTTAGGTGTAGCACAGTGAGCATATGGAAAGAAAAGAAGGAGAATCCTGAAATGCAGCATACCTAAATTTTCCAAGAATTTTGCTCCCCCGAATCTGAAACAAAATTATAAGAAAATTAGTTTCACTTTCTAAACATATTTAACAATCTTGGCAAAGATATATCTCCTAAAAGGATGAGGTAGTGACACTAGGTATGCAACCACCAGAATCCCTTTATTCTGTTCACATGTACGTTTCAACTAATACATACTTCATTGAATATTAAATATATAAAACCAAATGCTAGATGCTGGCTCTCTAAATTATTGCAAATGTGAAGGAATGTCCCTAATTGTCAATCAACATGTTTGACAAAACAAAAAGATAATAATGAAAGTTCTCCCAGAAGGAAAAGAACAAAGGGAGAAGCAACCATGAGCAGTATGTAATCTGATAACATGGCTCTTACTTCAATAGCTAAGAGGGCATTAAGACCGTCCTCCAATGATCCTAACAGCTGTGCATCCTGGAAAAGAGGCAGTTGCATTAAAATCCCATAACGTATGAACTAGTTGCCGTGAAATATATGTAAAACCAAATGATGGGTTACGATATACAAATATCTGAAGCAGATCTGCCATAGCCTACCAAAGAATCAGGAGCTCCACATATGAGAAATCTCAAGCTTGTTCCATCATCATGTATTTGAATTGCAGGAAGGTTATTAAGGGAATTTCCCTCTTCATCCTCCATGTCAACATCAGGTATAGAAATATCAATTTCAGGAGGGTTTCCAAGAAGTCGCAGTCCCAAATCACCATTACTTTTCTTCTCATCAGAAGAGATTCGGCTCTTTTGTTGACCATAGAACCTATAGGAAGCATGTGCGAGCTGGAAAGCATCCCATGCATGGGCACATGAACTGCAATAAGAGAAGCCATCACTATGTTAGAAATTCAACCATCACCAATCCCTCAACCCAAGCCCCGAATAAAAAGGAATGCAGATTACAACATTGCAAATCCAGAGAAGAATAAAAGGAATAAGCAGTGACATAAACTGATATATCACGCTAGAAACAGTCATTTACGAATGTGCTTTCTGTGGTAGCACTCATGGCACTCACAGTCATCCCAAGCTGAATATCCACCCTCAACACATCAAGTTGCAATAACTTCTGTTCCTTTCGGGCAATTACTTGCAGTGATTTTTTCTTCTTTTTTGGGCTGAGGGGATAGGGGACTGTCATGATCAGAGGAGGTTTTTAGCCACTGAGACCAGAAAATTCTTTCAATGTGTTTTTTTTTTTTTTTTTTTTTTTCTGATATCAGTGCCTTGCTGTCTCCAATTCTCATGACCACAGTCTATCTCTTCCCTTCAGGATAGTTATACTCACTCTTTATACCCTTAAAAAAATATTGAGCCTGCAATCATTTTTCTAGTTGATTTTTACAACTGTGGTAGATAGAAGATTCGTACTGGCAACTTGCAAAGTAATAAAATGTCGTAACAACTTCAAGATAGGATGTTAAAGATGGCAATTAGAGATATGCAGCTTTACTATAATGTGGATTTGCTTATACTGCACACTGACCCCATAAAAACACTATTAAAATCATCCTCCCGAAAAATTACTGGCATGAGATCATTATAGCTATCTAAAACTGAAACTTCACTTGAATAAAAAATTTTGTACTGTGGCTGTAAAGTGTCCTTAATGAGAAGCCTACCTATTCCATCACTGCCACCATAATTATGAGTACAGCCACCAAATACTCTCTTCATTCTTGAGTTTTGCATTATTTTTTCCAGTTTCTGCATGTTTTTTATGAATCTAATATTTATTTCATTTTTCCTTCCCGAATCAGTAGACTTGAACTCCTTTTCCTTCATGTCATGGTCAATCTAGCGTTGCCTTGGCATCACATGATCTAACTATTTCAGCATAACAGGAAAGTCCTATAAACTTCATTCTTAGAAAATTTAAATTCACATCGATTCCTTTCAAGTATATTTGAGCTACTAGAAACAAACAAGAAAACCTCAAGGCATGCAAAATAATGGAATTCATTATGGAAATGTGGGAAGGGTAGCCAACCACACAGTGTAGGGTGAATCAATAGAAGGGAGATGCTGAGAAGCTAATATGTATAAAAGGTGTTCTACAGACCCCGAAAATAAAATCCATATTCTGTTCACTAATAAAGTTATCATGATAAAATGGTAGTGAGCAAGAGAATCACTTGCCTCCTTAGTACTGAAAGCAAAGCACTGAGAAAATGAGAAGCCACAAAGCGAGGAGTGGCTTTCTTCCAGTATATGACATAAGGGATCCCCTGCAACCAGAAAGTGACCCACTTAATACATTGTTCATATGATATGTTAAATTTCTGATTCGTATTACAAACTTAAGCATCATTGAAAGTTCCAGTTCAATTATTCCTCCATATTCAGATAGGATCCAACCTTAGAGTAAAGCGCCTCTGCCAATTTTTCTCCATTTGACATTTCCAAGTAGACCTGCTCCAGAGAAATAAAGTAATTCACTGGACCTTAAGGCATAAATCCTCCAAAGCACAATGGAACACAAAGCAGCATTGACAAGAAAAAAGGAAAAATAAATATATATATATATATATTAGGAATCAGGAATTAACTATCCTCTTCTGCAACTTCGTTTTCCCTAGCATCACATATTATTTCCAATAAGTTAGATGCTGTTCTTACCATCTCTCTTGGTTAAAAATCAGAGTTTCAGCGGCAATCATGCAATTAAAATTTCTGACTTCTAACAATTACATGCTTTTCTTCATTGATAGATTCCAACAATCACTCAACCAGCCTTTAACAAGACCTTCTAGTTAAACTTAAGCCAATATTAGAAGATACCTGCTCCTAAAATGCACAAAGTTCAAATTAAGGCACTACTTATGTACTAAAGTTACTTAAAATAACAGTTCACATTGGACCAAAATAATCAAGCATACAGAGGATAAAAAGATGCCAATCTTCCTTAGAGAGAAGGACGAGAGACTTAATTATTAGATAATCTGTCTATAGAATCCTTATTACAATTTTACAATCAGTACGCCAAATATATATATATATTCCAAACTACAAGAACATAGCAATTTAGGTATTTAGTCACACACCATTACAGGTAACGTGGACGAAAAAAGTCCAGCCACAACTTCAGCAGATTCATGAGCCCTGCCTCCCAACACCAGAGACCCAATTCTATCCTTGAGTTGGTCTCCTTGCAAGTACACCAAGGTAGGCTTATATGAATCCAAGGCTCGACGAAACTCATCCTCACTAGGATTGCTTAGTGCATGCACCTGCATCAAGAAGATAGATATCCAACTTTAACTTATTACTTTCATTAACTTGGCCGGATAATAAACCAAAAATAAACTAACACAGACTTCTAAAAACCGTGAGGTAACTGGCTCCAGAAAGGGGTGTTTCAAACGACCATCCGGCACATCCTTCTTCTCCTTCTTATCTGAAATTTCACGGCCCACCACAGCAACAAGACTGCAAACATCCTTTGAAACTCCTTGAATATGCAACATCTTCTAATGTGGGAAACTGGAAAATGCAGCTGCTTAAGCTAGTGATAACATATTTCCATATCAGAACAAAAAATCAACCAATTCAATCTGACAAACTAGAACCAAAATCCAATAACACCTCAAAATCCCTAAATAAATACGCGCGCGCGCGCACCCAATAAAGGGGGAAAAAATAATTTTAGAGCTTAATAGAGAATCAAAACCCTAACTAAAATCAGAGAACTAGAATCCCCACAAAGACTCACAAGAACACCAAAAGAATAAATCAACAAATCTTTCAAAAACTAAACAAACGAAAAGCTCTAAATTCCAATTCCAACCATTACAATCACCAAATTCACATCGACGCAGATGAGATAAACGAACAAACAACAACAAATCAAGCAACAGAACTTAACAGAACAACAACATAAATCCAAAAAGGCAACATACCCAGAAGATAAAATCGCGAGTTTGAAATACCCAGAAGAAGAATTCAACAAAAACCCTTGAAAGCTCCCGACTTTACCATCAACAAACAGGCGCCGAATAAAAGCAACAACAATGAAAAAAAGAAACCCTAGAGCCCCCCTGCTTTCCCGAAATCTAACCCTATTATTTATCCATGTTTATCTGTTTACTGACTTCGTTTTATCTCCAAGTATCATAATGTCAAACATTATTCAAGAAAAATATTTATAATCATTAAAAACAAAAATATAATAAATTCAAAATCATACATACATTTACATTGGTTATTTACATTTTAGTTTCAGCCGACATTACCTCGTTATGATCCCATGCTGTTGTGTTTTGGGCCGAACATGACAATTCAAATAAAAAAAGTATCCAAGATAATTCCGGTATAGTAAATGAACGTGATTGCATTATGAAAAACCAAAAACATAAACATAAACCTCCTTTACGGATTGACCCCTTTTTTAACTTACTATAATATTAATATTAGCTTTTTTTTCTTTTTTTTTCTGTTGAAAAAAATCTTGGATTGGATCCCTTTTTTTATAAGTGTCATTATAATTATAATTATTATTATTGTGTTATTTCAAAATCTCCCAGAAGTTTTGGGTGCGATGAGTGAGATCTTGTGGTTTTGTACGTATTCGTATAATCATGGGAAACATGACATTACGAGGTTTGCTTTGAATTTGGGTGTATGGAGTCTCATCACGTGAAGTTATTATTACAATTTTTTGAGTTCTTCCCACGTACTGGCTGCTGACATGCATGCACTCGAGCTAATTTGGACCCACCCAGAGCTAATCCTTTCTACAATGGATGGAAAAATTTGGAGATATTTATATTTTGTTTAGTCAAAATTACTTTTAGTAATTTTTTTAAGCTGTTCATGTCAAATATGATAAAATAAAATCCAATAAGAGGATTGATTGGTAACAAGATAGAATAAATGTTAATCAAAAAAACATAACAGTGTAAACATGCAAATGAACACAACACTTTTTCTTTTGCTTGATCCCGAAAGGTAATTAAGAAAATATAAGAATAGAGTAAGGTACAGTGCTAGAGAACAAAACAAGGACTTACAAAATTTTTGAAAGTTTTATTAATCCAAAGAGAGAGGGATACAAGAAAGTAAGTAGATAATCTAGAGTAAGAGTATGTGTGTGTTTTTTTTTCTTCTGATTTTTTCAGTGTGTCTAATAAAAAAGAATGAGAGCCTATTTATAAAATAATAGAATAACGGAATAACAGGGCATTTCCCTGTTTCAGCTTTTTTAGTTATCCTACTTTCCAAGGGTAAGAAGGATATACACAAATTATCAGAAAGGGCACAAAATGAAAGACACTATTTACAACTGTTTGATAACTATTCTGCTACTATTCTGAACTGTTCTTGTAAGTCTTTTCTGTCATTTCTGGTCTATAACAGTTGCTGGTCTTGTCATTAATTCTAGTCTTCTGCATTTGCTGGTCTTGCCATTAATTCTGGTCTTCTACATTCCCATATTGATTTATTTCTTCCATGAATGAGGTGTCTTCCTTGTAGGCTTCAACTTTCGTGGAAAATTTAGTATCAATGCTTATCCATATTATCATGTTATGAGAAGAGAAAATATTGTAAATCTGGGATTGGTAAATCAAGTAATTTTCTTCAGGTAATGGAGTGGTCGCATGAGCAATTGCATGTGCTATCCAGTTTTCTACCTGTAATTCTATTGGTTTTTCGCATGTTTTTAATTCTTGTGATGGGTAAGTAAGTTTGTATACTCCATCCATTATTATGTTGTTACTAGCAGGCATTATGTTGTGACTAGAGAGTATTTATGAGGTTTTCTAATTAAAACTGCTCCCAAGGTAATTTTAATTCTAGTAATTTTCTAACTAGTAACTTTATTTTTTTTATCAATTGTAATTATCTATTGTCTAATTTTGTAAAAGTATGTGTCTTTTTATAGAGTAACTTAGTAAGCTTTCCTAGATTTTTAATGAAAGGTCTAGCATAGTTTACAAATCCTAAAAATTGTTGCAACTTCTTTTTATTAGTTATTTTTGTAAAGTCTAAAACTTTTTTAGCTATGTGTTGTGTAACTTTATTTTTCATTTCCTATTTCTATTCCTAAGAATTCTATATTTCTTCAGTAAAATTGTATTTGCTTTTGACTAACAATTATTCCATTGTTTTGAAATTATGTAAGTACTTGTTTTAGTGAGCAGTATGTTCTTTTTCATTTTTTGAAAAAATTAAAACATCATCTATATGATATACAAACAAAAGAATATTTATCGAAAATTGACTCCATTTTTCTTTGGAAGATTGCTGGTCCATTTTTTAATCCAAAAGGCATAACTAGCTATTCAAAATGTCCTAATGGACAAGTAAATGCTATCCAAAGTATAGAATCTTTTTTCATTTTATTTGCCAAAATCCTGATTTGTAATCAAATTTACTAAAAATGTTACAATCCTGTATTATATTAAGTAAGTATGTCTTGTCTGGTATATTGTAAGCATCAGTTTCTGTATTATTATTTAATTTTCTGTAATCTATCACCATTCTACTTTTTCCTGTAATTATTTCACTATGTTTTTTAAATATGAAAGCTGGACTTCTATGTGGACTGTCTAATCTTCTTATCACTCCTATTTTTAGTAATTCATTAATGTGTATTTTAAATTCTTCTCTATCTATATTATCATAAACTATCTATTTAGCTTTTATTTCTATATAGGTTTATTATTTTTAATTCACATTGTATCTTATTTCTATCCCAAAATTTTGTCAGATTATTTCCAATCATTTCTTCCTTTTCTAGTTACTTAAAATTGTGTCAATTTATGTACGTCCTGTCTCTATCAAATTGTAAATAAAACTGTAATTTACACATTTGGTTTCTATTTTTAAGTTATCATAAATTTCTAAAAATTCTGTAAACAAGTCTCTGTCTACTTGTTCTTCTAAGTTATTTCCTTTTTCTTTTTTAATTTTTTCCTTTTTAGTTTTTTCCTTTTAACTTTGCAAGCTCCTGTTTCTCACATTTACAATCATCTGTAATTCTTGGTGTTTCTCCTGTTAAAAAGGTAACTCCTTTCCTTGTAATTATCATTCCTAACATATCATTTACAATAAACTGTAATCCTAAAATACACACATGTTTTCTAAAGTCGTGTCTCTTACATAAGTCTAGAACTCCAAAATCTATAATTCCATCAATTTTCAGTTTCTACTTCTATTGAATGGTTTACAAGTATTTCATAGTATTCGAAAAGTTTTCATCCATCTGTTCTGCTTTTATACACTTTTTTCCTGGTATTTCTATAACACATTCTTTTGGTACTATCTTTTTCTATAATATTATTTGTACACCCCGTATCTATAAGTGCTTCTGTTTCTAAGATTTCCGTTCCTACTATGAATTTTACTTTATCCTCATATTTGTAATTTGTAATCTTAGTTTTTCATCTACTTCTCTATTTATATAAGCCTTAACCATTTTTTCTTCTATCTTATTTTTTCTAAGAAAATTTTATCCTCATGTATTAGTGTGTCCTTACCCTTGTATTCTTTTTGTATTTCTTCTAGTTTATCTACTCTTTCTTCTATTCTCAGTATTATTGTTTCTAATAAATCTGAGTTTCTATTCCATCTATTGTAACTACTGGTTTTTTGTAACTCATATTTTCCCCTTAAGTCCAAAACATTTCTTACAGCTCTCATCTTGACATTTTTTACATCTAAACCTAATTGTAATATGAGGATATCCAGAACAATATTTACATGGGTGGTCATCTGATCCTGACTCATGTATCCAATTGTGTTTGCAACTTGATGTTTGTATTTCTACATATCCTCCTACTTCCTCGTTATCTGTAAGATTTAATCCATCTAATTCATCAATTATGTTTAACATTTCCTTTGTATTTTTATATCTGGAGTTTTCCTTTTCTAGTAAACCTATAACAAATGGTGTTTCTATTTCATCACTACTAGTCTTTTTAACATCTTCTTCTAACACGTTCTCTTCTACTGCAACTTTATTATATACTATCTCTGTTTCACTCATTTGGTCATCTATAGCTAGTAAGTCTTCTTCTAGGCAGTTCATAATCGTGGCTCTTTTATCATGAAGATTATGTCTTTTATAACAGTCTTTAGACAAGTGTCCTTCTTCGCAGCAAACAAAACAAGTTAATTTATTTTTGTAAGTCCTTCTTTCGTTGTATTTTCTAACATGTTTATCTCCATCTAAAAATGGCATTCTAGCATCACTCTGTTTTTTGTAGTATCTCTTTCTAGGTTTGTAATTCTGTTTGGGTTTTCTAGGTCTGTAACTTTCCCTGTCTTCTCTATTTCTCCTATATTTTTAATCCTTCTTGGTTTTGTTCTTCTTTTTGATCCATGACTTTTTCCTCTGTATATCTATGGTGTGTCAATTTGTTCACAGTAACTATATTTTCCTTTAAGTTGTCTAGTAATTTGTATATTTATACATTTTTCTACTAAAAATCTGACTGTATATTGTATTTTAGTTCTTAGATTATTCAGTATAGGAGTGTTAACTAATTTAGGCTCTATATTTTCTTTAAAAGTTTTATATATCTCCTATCCTAAAGCTCCTGGTAACTTTATAAGTACTTTATCAGCAACAGTTGGTTCATAATAACATCATGCTAGATTACAATAATAAAAGAAATCATTTAAGTAAGGCTTTATGTATTTCCAGTTTCTAATATGTAATTGTTCTAAAAATCTCATTGCATCCATTTGGTCTATTTGAGCATGGTCTATATTAGGCTAAGTAGAAAGTAGTAAGTATGTAACTTTGTTTGTAAAATTACAGGGGTTAGCTTCTAATTCTATATCAACAGCAAAGTCTTGTGGCCATTGCCTTTTATATTCTTCCCACATTGCTCTTGTGCTTTCTCCTAAGAACTTTTCTAAGTAATTATACATAGCTATAGCTTCTCCGAGTATATTACTAGTTTCCCATTCTCTAGTAACTAACTGTCCCCAATATCCAATAATTTGAGGCAATCTTTGTAAATCATGTGCAGTTATGTTCAGCATTCTACCATAGTCTATTAAGTTTTCTGACTGTATTTCTAAAGGTAATCTTCTTCCTAATGTTGTTTCGTCCTGACTAGTTTCTCTATAAGTAGAGTAAGGTTGCCTTGGAAGTTGTCCTATAACATTTTCATGTCTTTATGAAAAGATTTGTCCTCGATGCAATCTAGGTGATGATGGTAATAATGGTGCTGATGGTGAAGGTGTAGTTTCCATTAAGTCTATGATTTGCTGTAATTTTCCACTATTTTTAAAGTCTTCTACTTGTTTTGTAATTTCTTCTATGGTCTGTGGTTCTTGAGAATCTAAGGGTGGTTAATCTATAGGTGATTCAGCTCTTATTAATTCAGTATTTGATTTGTATCAAGAATTGTAACTCCTTGTATTTCTTCAGATTTTACTAATCCCTTTTTTCTCAAAATCTCTTAATATCCTATTTTGTTCATCTACATAAATTCTTAGGTTTTCTAGTCCTGTAATATTATATTTGCCTATTAAGTAAGTTATCAGGTGAGTAAGCATCTTTTCTTTAACATAAACCTTTCCTAATTTATCTGGTCTGTATTCTAAAAAGTAATATTTTTCATTGTCCCCAAAAAAGTTATCTTCTCTTAGATGTTCTATTGCATCTCTTCTCTTTCCCAGTTTTTTTATCAAAATCTTCTCCAAGGATTCTTGTAATTCCCCAATATCTCGAGTTTGATCCACTTGCATCTAACATTTTTTCATCTATTATTTCTTCCTCAGTAACATTTTCCGTATCTTTTACATTCTATCTTTGTAATCCAGAAATCTAATACTATAACTTCCATCAAGATTTTTATAAGTCAGACTTCCTTTTAGGACTCTTATTGTTTTTTCTTTATCTTCAAGCATCTTTAATAAATCCCATTATGTTTCTTCTAAGTCTTTGGTGATAATTGGTGTTAGTTTTATGAATTTTATTCCAGAACTAGCTATTTGTTGCACTATTCCATCTATATTAAGCTTGTATCTAGTAGTACTCCCTTTAGTAACTTTTCCTATAAATCCTATATTTAAAAGTAAATTTTCTCCTACATGGTCTTCAAATCCTTTACTATCTAATCCTATTTCTAAATTCTTTACATTATTTATTCCTATCATGTAATTTGGTGCACAGTAAAGAATTCCTTTATTTGCATTCATGTCTACTTCAGTAATTCCTTATGGTTGCCTTTTTAAAATTATTCTACAATGAATTATCTATTAAGACTACTAAAACTTTAGCTCCTACTTCTTTTCTAACTAATCATTTTATTCCTAACACTACCATTCCTAGATGTAAAAGACTTTTGTTTTCTTTTTCAGTTGATGTAATCCACATCACTAAAAAGTTTAATCCTAATTATTCTTTTGTAACGACACTATTTGTTCTCTACAGGTTTTAAATAATCCTACATTTCCAAAACTTAGCTTTCCAGTTTTATACAAAATTCTAGGTTCTAGTAATCTTAGAATTTTTGTATTATAAAGGTCTAAGTCTGTATCTATATCAACTATTTCTTCTATTTATTAGATGTAATTATTTCAAAATAAAAATTAGAATATCATAGTTATTGACGAAGGCATATATTGATTATCTTTATTTTTTGTGGTTTACTTTTTTTTTCCTTCATTCAAGTGGACGTAGTTGTAAAAAAAAAAGGTCAAAAAGACAATAAAATATATATAGATATATCCATATTTTAAAATTAAATACCCAATAAATCTCGAAAAAGTTAGATTTACCTATCCTTTATATTATTTATTTATATAAAAGTAAAAATCAAGATTTTCTTTTTAACAGATAAAATATATTATTTAAATCTTTTCTCTTAACATCATCAAATTGCTAAAGACCATACTTTTAAAATCTAATTCTAGGCATTAAATTAATCAATTTCAAAGTCTAGGTAGCTTGTTATATATTTATTTAAAATTTCAATACTATTAACAACACTAACCATTTACAATATGAAGTGGAATTAAGAGTCATTTTCTTAAAGTATATTACGGCTCCCTAAAGTCAGATTTTGAAAGTATGATGCTTAGCAATTCTAAAAAATTTCGTAAGTATTCCTTTCAAGCACAATCAACAAATAATCTATTATTAGCCATCATTTATCAATTTTCATTTTAAACCAAGTATGCACATCTAAACGTGTAAATGAACTAAACTATTCACAAATTACTTAAATTCAGCTCGAGTTTTGCTAAAATTCAATTCAAGAATGATTGAGTCGAACTTGAGTTCAAGCTAATTAAATAGTTTATCGAGTCCAACTCGAAACTTTAGAATAGTCTTTTTTTTTTTTCAACTTAAAAGCTATATCTCATTGATATTCATTAACAATTGTCATATACATATGGATTAGCTTCACCGTAAGACAAACTATACTGAACATCTAAAAGGATTAGCTTCAAAAGTTAGGAAGCGGGGTTACACCCCCAATCCATAGGACAAATCATTTTCCTAGTCATAGAAGCTACCTAGTTAGCTACCATATTAGCTTTTCTAAAAACGTGAGAAATTGAAAAACCTGCAGAGCCTAGCCCACAAAGGTTCTTGATTTTGGCTAGATAAGGACCATCGGCCCAATGAAGCTTAGATTTTATACCAAGGACGGCATGGACTAGAGAAAGACAATCTTACTCAAAATCAACGTTGATCCAACCTATCCTAATAGCTAATTAAAACCCATTAGAAGAGCTTTACATTCAATCTCCTCTACCATCAGACCATGGCACACCATCAAATGCCCTAGAATCACTGTCCCTGTAGAATCTCGTACCACAACACTTATAGCCGCCTGATCACTTACACCACTCTAGAACTATCTATCTTGATTTTCAATCTATCCACTGAAGGTTTCTTCCATTCACACTCTCCACCACCCATTTCTAACCCATCTACTTTCTTCTCCACTAAATCCTTAGCTCCATAGACATCGTTCAACAAACTTCGGGCACAAATCAAAGCCTCTATTGAACTCACTCTTTCGCCTTTCAAAGTAGACCCTGCACCTTATCTTCCAAATGCACTAAAACATTATGCTAATCCTCACATTATTGTTCGCATAAACCCTACCACCATGAGATGAACACTGGTCAAACCAGTCTATAAAAGAATCGATCTTGTTTTTGTCGATGCGGATCCCAGGACACCTAAACTAAACAGGCTGAGTCCATTCTCATGTGAGGATTACATAGTTTTCACCTTCCCACAAAGAGGACACAAAGGATCAAGGAGAGCTTTCCACTTCTAAAGCTGTTCAGAAGTAGGGAGGCAATTAGATGCAATGCGCCATAAAAAATGTTAGATCTTGGGTAATGTCTTTATCTTCCAGATATTTTTCCATTGTGATTTAGTCATATCTGTAGAGGAGGAAGCTACACTAGGTAAAGTAGACACTTGTTGTGGTTTCAGGTGGTGATACACAGATTTAACTGTGCATGCTTCTTCATGATCGTGTGACCAAATGATAATATATGCTTGTTGAAGTCGCCCCAAAGGTAATCTTCTAATGCTCTCCACCTCTGTGTCTGGCATGTATTGTCTAAGTTTAGAGATATTCCAGGACATAGTATCTGCATCAATAAACTCTTTAACAGTTAAGTTCTCAACTTCACCTCTAGCCTTGCACTTAGGGATGGCGTCAAATACCATAGGAACCTTACAATCTTTGAAAGCTCTGATGTATCCCCTAAATGCACCTACCAAAGGCCTTCCTTAAAGAGTAGATCTTTACCTTTCAAGATGCTAATCCAAGCCCAAGACGGTCGACCTCCTTGGGCGGCAAATATAAATTCTTTATTTGGGAAATAAAGGCCTTTAAGAACTTTAACCCATAGCTCAAAGGCCCCGGTTTCAATTCTCCATGCTAATTTAGTTAACAGAGCTAGGGAAAGAGTGAAGGTCTTTAAAGCTCATACCTCCATACTGTTTAGCCAAAGAAAGTTTATCCTAACTCTTCCAATGAATGCTGTGTTCTTCCATTTTCTGTCCCCAAAAGAATTTAGCTATTAGTGCATTCACTTCATTGCACCACTTCATAGGATAGCAAAACAAGACATTGAGTACGTAGAAATCGCTGCCACCATTGTTTTAATTGAACTTTCTCTTTCAGCCTCCATTAGGAGATTTCTCTTCCAACCTTTGAGTTCCCTAACTATTTTTTCCTTAACAAAGCTCAAAGCCTCATATTTAGAGCAGCCCTAGAGTATAGGTGATCCCAAATACATACCTAGGGATGTTTATAACAGGAATATCTAGCACACTTCCAATATTCTGTTTCACTTTATCTTCTGTGTTTCTACTGAAGAAGACACTTCATTTTTCAAGGTTCACTTTTTGTCCCGATGCTTGATAATATCTATCTAGGATCCCTACCAACTTTCTTATCTCCTCCACTTGAGCTTCCATGAAGAATAGAGAATCGTCTGCAAAAAATAGGTGAGAAAGAGTATGACAAGAAAATTTCATTGACAAACCAAAAATATCACCACTTCTCACACTTTTTTCGAGACCCTGTGACAAGACATATGCAACCAACATGAATAAATAAGGTGAGAACAGATCACCTTGACGTAACCCCCTACTAGGTTTAAAGTGTGCCACTCTCTTGCCTTGTAATAAAATGTTAAACTTAACAGATGAGACACATGACATCACCTAGTCAATCCATTTGCCCTCAAAGCCGTACTTCTCAAGCACTTTCCTTAGAAAATTCCATTCAATTAGATCAGTCTTTATTCATGTCAACTTTTAAAGAGCAAAAACTTTTCTTTCCTCTCTTTTTGTTTTTTAGGAAATGAAAAGCTTCATGAGAAATAATGATATTATCATGAATTATTCTTCCCAAGATAAAAGCACTTTGATTTTCTGAAATAAGATCCCCCAGAAAAGGTTTTGATCTATTGACAAGAATTTTTGAAATGATTCTATAGGCAAAATTGCAAAAACTAATAGGATGGAAATGAGAGACATTTTGAGGATTATTAATCTTAGGAATTAGAACAATATCAGAAACGTTAAGTTCAGGTGGAAGAATACCTGTGGCAAAGAAATCTTTGATCGCATCAATTACCGTTCTCCCAATGATAGTCAAGAAGTGTTGATAGAATATTCTTGAAAATCTGTCTGGACTTGGCGCTTTTAGGCCCCCCATTTGAAATACAGCGGCTTATTTCCTTTTCCTCCACCATTTTGCATAGATCCTTATTCATATCCTCACTTACATTTCTATCAATCCAATTCAAACCATAATCATCTTTAGTTATAATGCAGAAGGCCTTGGAAGACTGAACAAAGCCAGCTTCAACATCGCCAGCTTTGGAGGAAAGGCTGCTGGCATTCGGCCGACGTAGATTAAAAGCCATCCTTAAATGCCAAAACCGCCAACCTTTATTTCACGCGTTTTAAATTTATTGTAATAGTCAATAATCTTTATTGCCAGTTTCAATAGTCTTTATTGCCAGTTTTCATTATATTTATTATTTAGTATGTCTTTTTAGTTTCCCATGTAACAATATAAATAGCTTGGTAAACCCTAGTTTATGTTTAAGACATTACTTCATATCAAATTACAAAATTTTGTGAGTTTTCTCTAATTAATTGCTTGTGTGCAATTGTGTTTTTGTGATTTCAACGGTGTTTGATCACGTTTATCTTTATGCTTTCCACATTGCATCAGTTGGTATCAGAGCAACGTAAAAATCTGCGAAGATGTCATCAAGTGAAGATGCTGACAGCAATCGTATTCGTGGCGATGTCCATGATATAGAAGTCCAAGGGACCAGGTTCTTGAGGCGACTAACGATGCCGTGGATCATAAAATCCGACGAGTTGAAGAGCGTCTTGAGGATTTGATCCAACGTTTTGACGCATTGGCAAAGGTTGTCAACGGAGGTAGAGGTAGAGGGATAACCAGGGTGAGAGCCTATGGCTGTCCAGTCAATCACATGCCGCTGTAAATTGATGGGTGTAGATTTTTGATGAGGACTCCGAGAAGGAGTATGAATTACTGTATAATAAGAGGCAGCCGCAAAGGAGAGACGATGATGACGGAGGTGGTAGTATAGGAGGAATCATTATGGTTATCAAGGTGATGGTGGGGACTTCCATTTGAAGGTAACATACCTTGTTTTAATGATAATATGAATATAGAAGAATTTTTAGATTGGATGGCGGAAGTAGATCGATTTTTCAACTACATGGAGATACCAACAGATCGTAGGGTGAGGTTGGTTGCTTGCAGGTTGAAAGGAGGGGCCTCTACTTAGTGGTAAAGACTACAAAACAAGACACTGTGAGGATAGGCAACTAGTGAGAACCTAGTATAAGATGAAATAGCTATTGCGACAAGATTTTCTACCTCCTGATTATGAGCAGATCCTCTTTCAGCAATGTCAATGATGTCATCAGAGATAGAGGACTGTACATGAATATACTGCAGAGTTCATGCAGTTAGTAGAGAGGAATGATCTAAGAGAGACTAAGGGTCAACAAGTTGCTAGATATGCTGATGGGTTAAAATTCCAAATTCGAAATAAAATTGGAGTCAATGTTTTGAAGAATTTGAGTGAGGCAAAGAATATGGCACTTAGAGCAGAGTTGATGTGGTAAGAGAAGGGTAACAAATTTGATGGTGATAGTAGGAGATTTGGAAATGAATTCAGGTCAATCAGTGGTTGAAAAGAATAATAGTATTGAGGAGAAACAAGGCATGAATAGTGATAAGAAAGATGATAAAGCAGCTGGTAAAAAGCTTATTGAGGTTAAAGACACTCCAAAGCAGAATAATCCCTATGCTAAGCCAATTTTGGGTAAGTGTTATAGATGTAATTAGCCAGGTCACCGGTCAAATAAATGCCCTAATAGGAAAGGAGTCAACATAGTTGAGAGGGATAGGGAGATATGTGAACTTGATGGTGATGATGAGTGCTATGATGAAGATAGGGAGGTTGAGCAAACTTATGTGATCAAGAAACTGATGTTGGCATCTCAAGAGGAGGACAACACTCAATGATTCCAATTGTTTCGCACTAGGTGTACAATAGGTGGGAAGGTGTTTAACCTAGTTGTTGATGGAGGCAACTGTGAGAACATTATTGATGGGGAAGTTGTGAAGCAATTGGGTTTACCAGTGGAGAAACACCCTAATCCATACACTATAGGGTGGATCAAAGCAAGTGAAAGGATTAATGTGAAGGAGAGGTGTAAAGTACCATTATCGATAGGTAAATATGAAGACGAGACCTATTGTAATATAATGGACATGGAGGCAAGTCATTTATTACCGGAAAGGCCTTGGCAATATGATGTTGATGCCTAGTATACAGGAAGGGAGAATGTTTACAAGTTAGAAAAGGGTGGTATGAAGTACACTTTGCTGCCCCTGAAGGTAGTAAAACGTACTAAAGTAGTCAAATTAGATAGGCGCTCTTTTCTAACTAACATCCATTCAATAAAAGAGATGAAGGAGCCTCGAGTTATGCACTCACTCATGTTAAGACAGATCATGGCAGCAGAAGAAGAGAATAGTGAAGATATGCTAGGAGTAGTGAAAGAAGGATTGAAGGAGTTGGTTTTACACTCAGATTATGGTATTCTAAAGCATCAGAATGATCATACTCGACTTGACAAAGATAGGCATGGGCAATGGATTTGGTTCTTGTAGGAGTTTCTTATCAATTGAAAGCATAAGTCAAGAATGCAAAATAAGATGGTAGATACATTCCCAATATCCATATGACTTATCTCTATATCTAGATGAGGTACCTGCAAATCCAAAAGAGAACTCGGGGTTGAGTTCTTTGCAAGAGAGGGAGAATAATGTATAAGGCCTTGGAAGACTAAACAAAGCCGGCTCTAACGCCACTGGCTTTGAAGGAAAGACCACCAAAAAGCCAGCCTTAAATGCCAAAACTACCAGCCTTTATTTCACTCGTTTTAAATTTATTGTAATAGTCAATAATCTTTATTGCCAGTTTTTATTATATTTATTATTTAGTATTTCTCTTTTAAGTTTCCCATGTAACCGTATAAATAGTTTGGTAAACCTTAGTTTATGTTTAAGACATTACTTCATATCAAATTACAAAATTTTGACAAAGTTTTCTCTAATTAACTGCTTGTTCAATTGTATTTTTGTGATTTCAACCGGTGTGTTGATCACGTTTATCTATATGCTTTCCGCACTGCATTAAGTTACTCCCTTAGAGGAGTACAGCTTGTTGAAATGGTACTTAAATTCTTGAGCAATCATCTTTTCATCCTTCAACCACTTTCCATATCTATTGTTCAACTTTGGGACTCTATTCTTATTCCTTTTAATCAAGTTGATTGATGGAAGAAGTGAGTATTTCGGTCTCCAAATTTTAGCCAATTATTCCTTGATCTTTGGTGCCAATACTTCTCCTCTTTCTCATAGATCATTAAGCTCACCAAACAGCTTTTCCTCCTTATCGACATCAAGACCATTTGGATCATTTTGAATTTCAAATAACTTTTGAGTCACTTTATCAATTTGCTTTCTATTGTTGGGAAAACTCTTCAAACTCCAGCTAAAAAAATTTTCTTTGCAGCACCCTAAATTATGCAACAAAGAGTTCCATTGATCAAAACCATTCCTATAACTCTAAGATTTTCAACCACCTCTTTACATTCGTTCAAAGACAAGCACATATTTTTAAATTTAAAGCTTCCCAGACATTTACTACCCTCAATAACTAGCCGCACTAATAGGGTAGCATGATCAAAAGCAAAGGATGGCAAATGTTCTTTACTACGACCAAAAATTTTGTGATCCAACTAATTGTAGCTAGCCTCTATGATTCTTTCCCTAACAAGCTCATCTCCGAATCTTCTTTTGCTCCATGTTTATTTCGTTCCATAGAAACCCAAGCTTATAAAAGAGAACCTTCAACAAACTCTCTAAAACCTAACATAGTCCTTCTATCAACCCTTCTTCCTCCTTCCTTTTCATGTTCAAATAAGATGGCGTTAAAGTCTCCAATGCACAACCAAAGTCATGATCGATTGACATAGTCTTTAGATGGTTCCAAAAACCCTTCTTTTGTGGAAATTCGGTAGGTGAGTGTATCCATGAGACAAATCCATGTACTTCCATATGACCAACAAACCTAAGAATCAATAAAAAAGTCAAAGTGGTGTAAGATGTTCAATCCAAACTATCATTCCACCACAAAGGTAATCCCTCAGCTAATCCTAGACGTTTAATATAAAAACTTCTACCATAATGTAGCTGACATCTCATTCTTTCTAGAAGACTTTCTTTATTCTTGGTTTCTATCAAAAAAACTACACTAGGATTATATTTATATATAAGGCCTTTTAGATTACAAATTTTCTCGAAAGACCCTATCCCTTGACAATTCCAACATAGAAAACTCATGGCCCTCGTGTGGCTGTTTAAGGCCAGCTACCACTACCCATAACATCACTTCATTCAATTGGAACATCAATCCATTCATTCACCTCAGCAATAGCAGTAACCTGTGCTTCTTTTTGAAGACTCTCCCCTGTGCTTCCTCTCTTCTTACCATGATAAGCAACATTTTTGTTTTCTTTATTGCAAGCCTTTTCATGTTTTTTGTATCTTCTTGTTCCTATCACCACTTTTTTTTTTCCAAACAGCTCTTCTTTCTTCATGCCCAAAGATCCATCATATTTGTCTTTCTTCTTTCATCTTGAACTTCTTAATTTCGCAATAGTCTTTCCCTACAAATCCACTCCACTTCAGAGATAGCTTGCTTAAGGCCTTAGTGATCTCATTAGGAGCCACTAAAGGCAATTTTGACTACTGCAAAACCCACTAGTGATTACAGAATCATCAGGCATAAGCTTCATAGAGAGGTTCATTTCCAAATCACAAGCCACGTAGAACTTTAGAATAGTTAGCTTGATTGATTCGTGAGCCTAAACGAGCCTCAATTTGAAAATGAATTTTATCGATTTAGATGTTAATATTATTTTAATTAGAATTAAAAATATTTTTTAATAAATCAAGTTTAAATGAGCTTAATCGAGTCAATTCGAGCTTTAAGCTCAATCAAGCTCTAATTTTGAAAAGTCGAACTTAGCACTTCAAATCAACTCGATTGCAGCATTATGCAAATCCATCAAGTATAGTAATCAAATATTTTGTTTCCACTAAAACTATTGATAAAAGCTCAATTAAATTTCTAATTCACAATATGAAACTAATTAGTAACTAATATACTACATACCATGATGAAAATATACTACGTACCATGATGAATTAGGACAAGAAAGTAGGGGGAGCCATGACGTTGAATTGAAAAAAACTTTTTATGAAAAAAAAAAAGATAAAGGAGCTACAAAAAAAAGACAACGTAATATAATAATATTTATATTAATTCTATAAAACAAATCATTCGATGCAAAGAAAAAAAGGTGAGAAAAGAGAATAATTATACATAATAAAGATTTTTGAGATTGTTGTAGATCATCTTAATTATACTAATTTTTTACGACGACATACATGTCCACCTTTGTTTGAAAAAAAATTACACAAATACAAATTGTACGAAAATAAATACCAAATTAGTATCACTATGTCGCATATTAGAGTAAGATACCCTAATTTCTATATATGTCACATGTATAAGCGGCGACACGGTGACCTACTTGGTTAAAGTTGTAGAACTTGTGTATCGCATATGCAAATGGCGATACTCATGTAATATTTTCATATCAACCCTAGCCTCCCTCTAATACTGATGATAATGTCTTGACAACAAACGTTGCCTTTAGCTTTGACACTACAACAACTCCTCTTTCCCTAAGATTATGTATGGGTCATTCTTCTCCCAGCTTAGTAGGCTTCCATCAATTCATCTCCACCCTACCACTACCTCTCTTCTTTTTCTTTCACCACCTGGGATGGTCCTTCCACTTTCTTTATTCCTCTTGAAGATTATTCCTTCTCGAAGAAGAAACTGGCTAATACATCATCATTCTTAGCCTCTTCCCTTTCTCTTACCTCAAGACATTACCTTTCACATGCTCGAAACCATGAGCCTGGTCACTGCCTTAATGTCACATCAATTGTCATCCATAGAAGTGAGAGTGATAATAGTGATAATATTGATAATACTACCTACGTACTGATCAATGAAGCTGAATTACACATTCGGACATGTCCAACAATGGATTATTTATTGTTTACGATCCTAATGGACCTTTGCATTCCTCATCGTTGTATTGTTCATGTGGTTTTAACATTATGAACGGATGTAATAATATGTGTATCGTACATGTCTTATATCGCATGTCCTTTATGCGATATAGTGACACTATTCTTATAATATGTTTTCCATAATTTGGTTTTGTGTAAATTTTTTTTTAGAATATTATACGTGTAATAATACCAATTTTTTAGTTCATGTGATGACCATAGTAGAATGTGGTATTTTAATACAAAAGACTTATATAACAGGACAAACATAAGATACATGACTAGGAGGTTGGATCTTAATTAAATTAATATTAGAATTATCAATGTGTATCCTTGTACTATTATAATTATATTACATCTATATATGTATAAAAATTTTATTAATGATTTCACTATGATATTTTCTAACTCCATAAGCATAAAAAAACTCATTCAATAGACAATTAAGAGTATTTAGTGCACTTAGTAACTATTGTATATATATTACCTGAAAATTAATTGTCAATTAAAAAAAAAAGAGTCAACCCATGATATAATTACAATTATTTGAAAATGTTTTATGCGATAAAATCATTATTTTGTAATATGAATAATATAATTATTAGTTGTAGAGTATTACGAATGAAACATAGTTGTTTATAATAAGTTATTTAGTTAAATATAATGTTATGATAAATTCATTTAATTCTATTAATTATTATAAAAGAAAAGTTTTAAAAAATGAGAGTGTGGGATAGAAAAAGATAACGTAATAAAGGCATGTTTAAAAAAGTATTGGTTTCTCTCAAATGATGATTTTGATGATAACAAAAATGATTAAATGATTACTTATAATTGTTAAGTGTGCAGTGATTATGAAAATAAGATTCATATCATAATGTATATCAGAAGGTTGACAAGTTTTTATTAATAACAATTTGAATATCAGAAGGTCCGTCGATGGAATACAAGTATTTTTAAGCTATCAGAAGGAACGTCAGAAAGTTAATAAAAGAACAATTACACGTGATTTCAACTCCAATTTAAATTTTATTTTTGGATCTAATATTCTGAAGGCCTAGCTCCAATGTTGAGTATAATTTGGGTAATATACTCAATGTATTCCACAAAGTTGGTCCAATATCCACATGGATTTGATTTTGGATTAATATTCAAATTTTTGGAAGCTCATAACGGCAAGAACGATTCAAGATTGGGAATTTGATTTTCACAACAAATTACTTTTGAAGAGAAAGTTAGTGTGCATAAATTTAAGTAATTACAAAACATGTTTCAGATTTTTAAAGAATGTGTCCAAGGAATTTTGAAGCTTAAAAATCATGGAGAATTCAAATATTGCATGAACAGTACCAGACGAAGAATTTTTCAACAACGGATGATTTCAAATTCGAATTTTAAGTTCAAGTTAATTATACAAGTTGTTTAGATATTTGGGCTTATCCATTGAAGCAAAAATTTCGAGATTGCTTCAAGAATTCAAAATTCAAATTGAGCATATTTCAAGATAAACATGAGCTGATATTTTAACAGATATTGTTGATAATCACAAGCTGATATTGCACAAGATCAGGAACAAGCTTATCCATCTTTTCTTCTAGCCGTTGGAGTAAACAAGATTAAAAGAACAAACAAGACAAAGAAGAATAATAACATTTATGAGAAAAACAAAAGGCAAAAAGTGATTAGAAGCTTTCCTGTTGTTGTGCACAAAACACTGTCATATTTTTAGTGTTTTTATTTGAACGAAATTTTGAGGATACTTATTCTTTATTCCTATTTGATTTTATACAATTAGTGTGAGTTTGAGAGTTACAAGTAGGCTCAGTATTGATTGCTTAGGAGAATCAAGCTGAGTGAATTGTAGCCAAAAGAGAATTGGCAAGAACTTCTTGTAACTTTATTGATTTGATTGGATAGTGGAACACAACCGGTGTGGAATACCAGGACCCTAACTTGGAGCTGAAAGAGAGGATTGATGCTCAAGCAAACCTCTATAATTCGCTTTGAACTTTCTACTCCTTGATGTCTCTTTAAATTCGTGCATTGTGCTTTATTGTTATATTCGTGATATATGCTCAGAAGGTTGATCAAAGAGTAACTTACTTATATTTCTTGATCAGAGAATAAGTCAGAAGGTTTCTGGAAGTAAAAAGTTTTGAATTAATTTTTTATTTTTCGTGAGCTTAAGCAAATCTTTTTTATCAGAATTTTTGTTTAAATTTTATTTATTAAGTTTATTGTTTTAAGAAAGTTTCAAAGCCATTTTAGTTGAATAACCAAGTGGTGTGAAGTTGTTTCAAAATTTTTAAAGTAAATTTTTATAACAAATTCACCCCCCTCTTGGTTATCTTTTCGATACTAACAATTGGTATCAGAGCAGTGCTCATATATTTAATTTGAGTGATCTTTTCAAATGGCTGAAAACAACATTGCTATTAACTGAGCTCCATATTTTGATGGCACAAACTATCTATATTGGAAAATGCACATGTCTACCTACATAAAGGCTAATGACTAATGTTCTTGGCAGGTGATTGCTTTTGGAGATACTCAAGTGACTATAATTGATGATGCTGACTTCATTGATGCAGAGCTAAAGCTCATAGAGAAGAATAACAAGGCTAAGAATCTCTTACTTACAACAATAGCTCCTTCTAAATTTTATTTAATTTCTTCTTGTGAAACTACAAAAGAAATTTGGGACACTTGGTCCAACACTTATGAAGGAACTAATACTATTAAAGAAACAAAGATTGATTCTCTATTACAACAATATGAATTATTCAAAATAAAGCCTGATGAGAAAATAAAAGAAGCTTTTAATCGTTTTACTGTGACAAATGAACTAACCTCTCTTGGAAAGAAAATGATGATTCTGATCTTGTCAAAAGATACTCAGAATATTGCCAAAGTCATGGGATGCTAAAAAGACAACAATTGAAGAAACCCAAGACTTGAACAAGCTAACTCTTAGTCAATTAAGGGAGAAGTTACTAGCTTATGAATCACATCTTAACACAACTGAGGAAACTGAAGGAAGTTCAAAGGCAATAGCATTCAAAGCAAGAAAAGTCACAAATGATGAAACCGACTCTAATGATGATGACATTGAAGAGAGTGTCGGCATGCTTACAAGAAGATTAAGCAAGTTCTTTAAAGATAAGAAATTACAATAAAGCTAACAAGTTTAGTGTATGAAAGAATTTTAAAGAAAAGGGGGAAAAGAAAGAAAGAAAGGAGATTGTTTGCTATGAATGCAAGCAACTAGGCCACATTAACTATGAGTGTCCAATCTTGAAGAAGAAGATGAAGAAGTTCAAGAAGAAAAGCCGTACAATGACGGCAACTTGGAGTGATCTCGATGCATCAAAGAGTGAATCAAAGGTGCAAGTGAAAATGAAGAAGAAGCCAACTTGTGTTTAATGGCAACCTCTGAGGTAAATTCTGATTCGATGAAGAAATAAATGAAAATGATATGTATCCTGAAATGAAAAAGTTACTTAAAGCACTTAAAAAGGCGGATTCAAAAATATCTAAGCTAGATATCAAGAATAAGGCACTAAAGATCGAAAAAGATGCATTAAGACAAACAAATAAATTACTCATAGATGAAAATGATATTTTAAAGAATGATAATGAGAAACTATTTGTTAAATCTGTATTTTAAAGAAAGAAAATGAAGTTTTGAAAAACGAGATCAAGGATTTGAAAAGTCGAGTAGAAGATCTATCTTAATCCGTCAAGAACACGTTTAATAAGTTTAATGAGAGTGATAAGAAATTATATGTGCTAATTAGTAGTCAAAGACCTTCTTTTATAAAGTATGGACTTGGATATGAAAATGGAAGTTCAACAAACAATGTGAAAAAGACGGTTTTTGTAAAAGCTAATAAATCTAGAAATGACAAAGCTATTGTACAGTCTGTCAAAAACAATAAGAACAGTAACGGCAGAGGGTACATCAGAAGGTATGCTCAACAAAGCTATTCCTATCAGAAGGTATGTCAGATGATACATGTATGCATATAATAATTATTCAAGACAAAATTATTATCAAAAGGTAAATCAAAGGTATCATACACATCCATATGCATGTTCATTTTGTAATAGAATAGGACATATTGAAAAATATTGTTTCTACGAAAGAAACAAGCTCAGTACATATCAAGTTAAGAAACAAGATAAGACGAGCTTGACTTATCAAGGACCCAAGTTTGTTTGGGTTCCTAAAAATGTTTGATACCTTTTTGTTCATATTTATAGGAACAAGGAGCAAAAATAAGAGGAACATGGTACTTGATAGTGGATTTTTAGGCCAAATGACTGGAGATACTTCTTTGTTCACTAGCATAATATGGAAAGAAAAAGGCTATGTAAGATTTGGCGATGATAGTCGTGGTAAAATAATTGGAACAGGTATTATTGGTCATTCTCCATACATGATTGAAAATGTGTCTTTAGTTAAAGGGCTAAAACATAATCTTTTGAGCAGAAGTCAATTATGTGATAAAGGCTATCAAATTGCTTTTGAGAAAAATAAATGTTTTGCATATGATTCTAATGGAATTAAATTGTTTGAAGGATTTAGAAAAAGAAATGTATATCTAATTACTCCATTTGATATGAATGTTGAATGTTGCTTTTTGTTTATGAATGACAACATACATGTTTGGCATAAAAAACTTGGTCATGTGAATTTTAATCATTTAGAAAAGCTTTCTAAAAAGAATATTGTTGTTGGCTTACCTAAAATTAATATAAAGCATGATGTGGAATATTCAACTTGTTTAAAGAATAAGATGGTCTCAATTTTTCATAAAAGCATAAATATGATTTCAACAAAAAGACCTCTTGAGCTTTTACATCTTGATTTATTTGGACCTACTAGAACACTAAGCCTAAGAGGAAGTAAATATGGACTTGTGATAGTAGATGATTTTTCAAGATATACATAGGTGTTCTTTTTAAAACACAAATCTGATACTTTTGAAATGTTTCAAAAATTTGCTAAACAAATACAAAATGAAAAAGGTTTTTCTATGGTCTCTTTAAGAACTGATCATGGAACAGAATTTGATAATGTTTTGTTCATATCTTTTTGTGGAAAATATGGAATAAATCATATTTTTTCAGCACCATATACACCTCAACAAACAGAGTAGTTGAAAGAAAGAATAGGACAATACAAGAAATGATATGATGTTAAATGAAAGTGGAATAGCTGAATAGCTGTTGCAACTGCATGTTATGTAATTAATAGAGTATACATTAGACCACATACTACAAAAACATCATATGAATTGTTTTTATGTTTGGATGTATATGTTTTGTGAAAAAGAATGCACATAATCTTGGAAAGTTTGATGAAAGGTCTGATGGAGCAATTTTTCTAGGATATTCACAAAATAGTAAAGCATATTGTGTTTTTAATAAAACAACAAAAATAGTTGAAGAATCTATCAATGTGTGTTTTATTGATGTAAAAGATTACTTTGATGATGATGATGTGTTCACACCTATAAATAATCATAATAGTCTGAATTCTGGAGCAAAGTCAGATAATAAAACCGAAGAAATGCAAAAATCTGATATGACATAAGGTAAGGAAGAAGGTAATCTGGAAAAGATGTAAAATCTGATAAGTCAGAAGGCAGGGCAGAAGGTAACCTGGAACTAAATATTAACAATCATGAAAGTTCAAAAGCTTGGAAATATAAATCTTCACATCCACCTACCTTAATTATTGGCAATACAGAATCTGGAACAAGAACTAAATCTAAATTACAAGAGCTTGAAAATCATTTTGCTTTGTTATCTTAAATAGAACCTAATAATATAGAAGAAGCATTAACTGATAATAATTGAATCAATGCTATGCATGAAGAACTAAGTCAATTTCAAAGAAATAATGTTTGGAATCTTAGTTCTTAGACCTACAAATAAATCTATCATAGGTACTAAATTTTTTTAAGAATAAATTAGATGAAAATGGTAAAATTGTTAGAAATAAAGCAAGGCTTGTAGTTAAAGGATATTCTCAAGAAGAAGGAATAGACTATGATGAAACTTATGCACCAGTTGCTAGATTGGAAGCTATAAGATTATTGCTTGCTTATGCATGTTATAAAGATTTTAAGTTGTTTCAAATGGATGTAAAAAGAGCATTTTTGAATGACTATATTAAAGATGAAGTATATGTTGAACAACCACCTGGTTTTGAGGATACATTTAAGCCTGATCATGTTTTTAAGTTAAGAAAAGCGTTGTATGGACTAAAACAAGCACCAAGAGCTTGGTATGAGAGACTCAGTGAGTATCTCATCTCAAGTGGATATCAAAGAGGTACGATTGACACAACTTTGTTCATAAAGCGTTATAATGATGATATATAGTTGTAAATATATGTTGATGACATAATATTTGGATCAACTAATGAACAATATTGTCAAGAGTTTGCAAAGCTTATGCAGGCTGAGTTTGAAATGTCCATGATGGGTGAACTCAACTTCTTTCTGGGTTTACAAATCAAACAATCAAAAGATGGAATTTTCATTCATCAAGAGAAGTATACTAAACAATCTTGAAAAAGTTTGGATTTGAGAATTCAAAAGAAGCTGCTACACCAATGAGCGCATCTGTCAGGTTAGATATTGATTCTCAAGGTAAGAAAGTTAATGAAAAATTATATAGAAGTTTGATTGGTTCTCTTTTGTACTTGACTGCATCTAGACCAGATATCTTGTTTTCTGTATGTATTTGTGCAAGGTTTCAAATAATCCAACTAAACACATTTAAAAGTAAAAAATTTTCAAGTACATTGCATGCACTGCAAAATTAGGAATCTAGTATCCCAAAAATGAATATTTTGAATTAATAGATACTCAAATGCTGATTATGCAGGATGCAAAATTGATAGAAAAAGTACTTCTGGTACTTATCAATTCTTAGGGAACAAACTGATTTCTTGTTCCTCAAAGAAACAGAATTCAATTGCCTTATCAACAACAGAAGCTGAATATGTATCAATTGGAAACTATTATACACAAATTCTTTGGATAAAACAACAATTGCAAGATTATGGATTGAATTATAAAAATATATCAATCAAATATGATAATACTAGTGCAATTAATTTAACAAAAAATCCTGTGCAACACTCTAGGTCTAAACATATAGAAATTAGACATCATTTTATTAACAATCATGTAAATAATGGAAATATTGATATTGAATTTGTTTCTACTGAAAATCAATATGCTGATATTTTTACCAAACCTTTGGATACAATGAGATTTGAATATTTGAGAAATGAAATTGGTATGTGTAATCCATTTTGAATTAATTTGTGATGTTTAACAAATTTTTTTAAATAAATAAATATTTGAAAAGTGGCGGCATTTTTTTCTTGGGAACATGCTGTTGAAGTCCTTCAATACCTCTCTCATACACGCCTTTTCATAACTCTTTCATAACTCTTTAAGAAAACAAAATCCAACTTTCTTGATTTCTCTCTCTCGTTCAAAACACAACCGATCATTCCCTCTTCTTCTTCAAAGGAACAAATCATGTCTTCAAGAAAATCATTTCGTCTTGCCTCAAAAGGGTTCAAAACAAAACCAATCAAAGGAACCATCTCGGTAGAGGATGAACCAACTGATTCTGAGGAAACTTTAGAAACCCTAACAAGGATGGAAACCCTAGAGAAAAACGATCAAAATTTCAGCATGATAAAGGAACACAAGAACAAGATGAAGAAATTTCCAAAGAAGGTGAAAAATCAGAATAAGAGGAACCACATACATCCTCTGATGCTAGCTTAGAGAGAAGCTCAGAGTCTGCACAGATTGCACCTCAACCAACAAGGAAAAGGAAATTGGTTATCGTTCAACCAAGAAAAGTCCATAGCTAAAAGAAAAATCACGTCAATCAAGGTACTTGAATGTGCATATATAGATTTTAAATTTTCAAAGAAAATGGATTTTTCTGGGATCACTGGTTAAATAGAATAGGATGCAAAAATATTTGTGATATTTCTGGTTTGATTGATGGCTCGCTGATTCAAGAATTTTATGAGCATTTAGAGGAATTAGAGGATTTTAGTTTAAAATCCATAGTCTATGGTAAAGTTATCAAAGTGAATAGGAAAGACTTGATTGATTGCTTCGGGATGAAAAATGAACAAGATGATAAACTTTTTGCAAATGGAAAAGCAAAATTTGTATCGAGAATTAAATGATGGGGTTGGTCATTATGTGGAAAAGATATTTTTGCTCCTGATTTTGAGTTGTTGATTTCTTTTGCATAAAATAGTAATTGATTGTATTCTTCCAAAGAATGGAAGTACAACAACATATCAATGGAAGAAGCTGTGGTTATGCTTGCTATGAAAAAGAATGTTAAGCTTGATATGCCTAGCATGATTATGAGACACAGTGGAGAACAAGGAACGACAACCTATGGAACTTGTTGATGAAGCTCTTCAAGTTTAGAAAATCCACTTACCCAAAGATTTTAAGATGCCCATTCGTCTAAAGAAAATTGGGAAACTAATTTGAAGAAATGGGAATTCAAGTGGTTGATAAATTCTGGTTTTCTAAGGATGGTTCATGGTATAGGCATCCTAAGTTTAACAAGAGTGGTTTTGACTGGAAAAGAATTAAAGCACTAGCTGAGGGGGAGCTAATTTTAACAGCAGAGAGTGCATCAGAAGGTGATAATCAAGAAAAGGAAAAGGAACAAGCTTCAAGAAAGAAGGGAAAGGAGATGATCCGAAAAAGTAAAGAAGAAACATCAAATTCGAACTGGAGGAAAATTTAAAATCAGAGAAGGAGGAGAAATATATATGAGAGTGAGTCAGAGAGTGACTCAGAACCTGATGTTTCTATCAAACCCCCTGGAGAGTCTTCTCATTCTTCTCTTCGATCAGCTGTAGTGAAGATCATTAATAACACTTGGATGCTGTAAAGAAAACCTTGACAGATTCAATTCTTGATTCTCTCAAAGATTTTCAATTTGCTGATCGTGATCATCCTTTATCTCCTATTCCACCATCTCCTGCTCGTTCTATTCATCAGTCCTCACCTGTGCGAGATGATATGCAAGCCCCAAGTCAATCAAAAGTTTTGTCTGTGATTCCATCTCAACCTCCAGCAGCAACATCCTATGAACCTCATCTATCAGAAGTTGATGTTATTACTTCTGTGCTTACCCTTCTTCAACAGCAAAATATCATCTTACCTCCATATCGACCCACAATTCCTCAGAGAAGAAAAATGAAAGCAAGAAATCTGCTTTTTATATTGAACCTAAAAAGGACTGAATGTTTGACATGTTTGTTGTTTTGATTATCCTCGGAAGACTTCTTTTACTTTTTAATCTGTAATAACTAGCTACTATGTTGGTTTTGAATTTTCTAATTTGCATGCTTATAATATTCTCTTTCCTCATTTTGTCTACTTTATGATGCTAACAAAAAGGGGGAGAAAAGTAAATAAAATATGATAATTTGACTTGAATGTAGCTGATATAACATGAATGCTGTAGATATTACAAAATGAATGAATTTATTTTTCACAAATTTATTATTTTGTTTATATGGGTTTTGTTATCATCAAAAAGGGGGAGAATGTTGGTTTCTCTCAAATGATGATTTTGATGATAACAAAAAGGATTAAATGATTACTTACATAATTGTTAAGCGTGAAGTGATTATGAAAATAAGATTCATATCATAATGTATATCAGAAGGTTGACAAGTTCTTATTAAGAACAATTTGCATATCAGAATGTTAATCAGAAGGTCCGTCGATGGAATACAAGTATTTTTAAGCTATCAGAAGGAACGTCAGAAGTTAAGAAAAGAACATTACACGTGATTTCAACTCCAGATTTAAATTTTATTTTTGGATTTAATATTCTGAAGGCCTAGCTCCAATGTTGAGTATAATTTGGGTAATATACTTAATGTTTCCACAAAGTTAGTCCAATATCCACATAGATTTGATTTTGGATTAATTTAATTTTTGGAAGCTCATAACGGTAAGAACAATTCAAGATTGGAATTTGATTTTCACAA